>JXTB01000008.1:904643-929232 GCA_002914805.1 Parasponia andersonii
TGGGAGACTTGTATAGTATTTCTTGGCTGGAGGATTGGTACGCATGCATGCACGCACCATATAATACATTCATATATACATAATACATATAACGCATGTATTTATTATAGATTGTGTATGCATATAATATTCAATTTCAGATCGAACACTAAATTAGCTTGTTAATTAATTGTTTGATTTTTGGGGTTACGTACAGTGACGCAAAGGACTTACGTGCAGAATCTTTGGAACAGCAATACGTATCGGTAAAACAAAATTGAAGTTCTATCTTGGCTTGTTTGGTAACACTTTTTTTTTTCGGGGAAAGAAAACTGATAGAAATTTTCTGAAATAACAAGTTGAAATGTCGAACATATATATGCTCGTCTTTATTTTCACTTTCATACATTAGATAATTAAATTAGAATATTGATGCTATAGGTTCGAAATAGAACATTGGAAGGAACCAAGTTCAATGGAAGTTCTCATGTTATGCAATATGGAGATCAGAGTTTAACTGTGGAGTTCCTCTCAGTTTATTTGGGTAACAATGCTCCTAATGGTACTAGTAGCCCCTCTTTCACAACATCAGCATCAAATATTGTTCCCCAACGTGATGCTGGTCTAGTTCATCTTCAGCACAAGGTAATTTCTCAATATTTCTTCTTTTCAAATTGTTTTATTCACTACAGTTTGCATTCTCTGATAATGTATTTCAACCATCTCCTAATTCGTTGACTCGATCATCGTTTCTAATTAATTTCGTTCTTCTCAAGATCCGAAAAATATCAGATGTGAGCTCTCAGGAGTATCTACAAGCTCAAAAGAAGCTGCATGACAGAATTTCTCATAGGGAGCATGTTGACTATAGCATAAATCACATAGGAAATCTATTGTTTGGATTCAAAAATGGCTCAAAAATTTTGAAGAATGTTCGATCTGCCGGGCAGCCTCTTGTAGATGATTGGGACTGTCTCAAGACCTTTGTAAACCTTCTTATCTATAATTATACACAATCATATATATATATATATATATATATATAAGTACCAATTAAGTACATGTAATTAATTAGCATTAGTATTGATCTATATAAATTTGAGGTCCTTGATGTTGAATGTAGGTGAAGACTTATGAGAAGTATTGTGGATCTTTATCGACATATGGACTGAAATATACGCGAGAAGTTGCCAACATTTGCAATGCTGGGGTCACTGTCGATCAAATGGCTGCAGCATCAATTAAAACTTGTTCTTAGGGAACATCCATGCTTCTCTTTTAGTACTATATTATGTTACATTAAGTTCTTTTTCTAATTTTCAACTTAAAGGAGTGTAATAATGAATAATCATGCATGACTGATCATCTGTAAAGTTATTGCTATGATGGATTTTGAAACGGAAGCTGTGTAATAAAGGAAATAAGCATGGATATATATATATATATGTATATATATATATATATTTATCTTGCCAGACAAAAATTATTAATTTGCAGTTTAATCTGCGGCATATATATAATACCAAGAATAAAATATTTCCATTCATTCAATTCAAATTTTGTACCATAGGTATAAAGATTTTGTTTCTTAGACCCTCTTAAGTGTTTGATTTACTATATTTTACCACTAAACCAAGCTAAATCACGACGGACGGAAACTTAATCGAGTGTTCTCAGACATTAATTGGCAAGTGATTCAATTCATACAAATCAAATACTAGCCGCAAATCTTGACAACATTCTACAGAGTCCCACTTCTATTCATGAATTCGGTGTATCAAATCTCAGAGATTATAACAAATCAACCTTTGGGATGTTCTTCTATTATAAAATTACCATATCACACTGTTTTTTACTTCATTAATGCTTTATATTTCTCTCATCTAATTAACTCACCTCCTCTTGAAAACTTTAGCTTCTCTTCCAACATTTCTCACTTTCCTTGACTGAATCTGTCTTGAGCTGCTTCTTAGTCTACGAGACCTGCCCCTGATATGCGCGGACACTTCTCTATTCTTCAACTTCACAAAGTGGTGACGGCGAGAGGCGCCAATCCCACTTGAACTTTTGAAGGAGTGATTCTGAAAACGCTCTCTTCTTCTCCTCTTAACCGAGTTGTTCTTTCTAGTGACATTAACCCAATGGTGAGTACTATCTCCAGAAAAGTCAGGTTCATCACTCATACTGTAGCCTTGTTCGATGTCTTGAAAATGACGATGGTGGCGTCGAAGGCGGCGGATTATCCTCTTGGTGTTAATTAACTTATGCCACAAGAAACTGGTAATATCTTCTGATGTATACCAATATGCCTCACATGCAACCTAACACATCTTACAGAGGCTTCTTCTAATGCATTGACAGATCCCAACCTTGAATAATATGTAGAAGAACAATAAAGCTAGAAGCAGATAAAGATTATAAAAAGGCAAACCAAATTTTTAAGACTATGTCTAGAAACTGAACTTCCAAGCTAATCATGTCAATCAAATTTGTTTGTAAAAACTTATAGTGAAAGGTAAACTTACTTATGTAGCAGAGGACCAAGATCATCAATAGTCTCAACAGATTTGAGACACATAAATGCTCAATAAAACAAATCATATCCCATGGTCCAGAACAAATGCCCCTGCAAATTTATGTAAATAAGATAAGACCTCTTCTCATCTCTGCTTTAGAAATGCATACAAAAATATGTTGTAAATCCTTGTGACCAAATACAAAAGTATTAATGCTGATACTATAGGTGAATGATAAACTTTGAGAAGGAAACAATGAAATGGGAGAGCAAAATACAGGGCACAAAAGTTCATATAAGACCTCCTAAAGAAAACTTAAAGTAGAAAAGTTTCTTCTAAAGAGCAAAAAGCATAAAGCATTTACCAAAATACAAGTTCACTACCTTTCACGAAAAAATACTAGTTCAGTATACAATAGAAAGATCTCATATATATCTATACATTCTTCTTTTTCAACAGGGAAAGATAAATTAGTAAATATAATATTTGAGGAAAAACAATCTTTTAAGACAACAAGTTTATTGACCATAACAAGGAGCAATGATGAACATCTAATGGGATAGAAACTAAAGACATACAGTGTCATGATAAATAACAGACAACAGTATCCGTAATTTATTTCCAAACTTTCATTTTTGTCTCGTCTACAAGTTCTTCTAGGTCCTTGTATAAGAATTTAAGGGCTTGTTTATCAAAAGTTAAGTTTCTTATCAGTCTAACTTTCAAAATAAAATGATCAATGGTGAAGACATCCTTAGAATATGGTCACTTAGATAAAACAATAAACAGAAAACATAAATATCACCAAATAAGTCCGAAATGTTGGTTTCTAATCAATTTTTGTTTCTTATGGTAATTATTTCCAATCAAATTACACCGGTTAGATTTTGGCACAACTAAAAACTAGATTTTTTGTTTTCAAAAAAAATAAGAGGAAAAAAAAAACCAAAATTAATACGTATAAATAAAGTTGGAAAAGCTATAAACTATACAAATGAAAGATCACTCATTTGACACAAAACTAGAATAGAAGAAGATAAAAAGTTCAGAGACATATAACTAACCAAATACATGTGTCCATGATATACATACATGATAAATTTCTTTATATATAATGAATGAAAGATGAGAATTTAAACTATTACTTGCATGAACGACCGAATACAGTCTTAAAGGGAGCCATAATGGCGCTCCCCAAAAGACCTCCAATGCCATTTGCAGCCCGACTGATCATACTTCCCATAGCCGAAAAAAAATCTCTCTTTTTTTAGTGCTAACCACCACCATTTACTTCTCCTCCTATCTTTAAATGTATCTTAAGTAATATTCTCAATTTGACTTCGTCCTGGAATTCTTGAAAAAAAAAAAAGAAGAAGATACACAATTCGAGTGGGTAATATCATAATTAAAGATTCAAGTGAGAAATAGTTAATATCATGGTATAGTAGGAAAGCAAGACGGGATATTCCCTAACCTGGAATGATAGAGAGCGCTTCAATTGGGAGAATAAACGAGGTAACGGTTTCAATTTTAAAACGGTTGGGGAGGCATATAGAAAAATACCAGTGCTATTACTTCAAAGTGGGCTGGGCCCACAGCATTAGCACGCTATTGGGCTTCAAATCTGGGGTTTAAATCTTGATCTAGGTGAATCTTATTGGCTTAGTTCAACTTCAAACTTCAAAGGCTAAAGTGAAAGAGTCCTGTCTCTCTCTCTCTCTCTCTCACACACACACACTTACGTGGCTAGATCTCATATATTTTTGTAAAATGTTTTCTCTTTTTTTTTCCTTTTTTTTTTTTGAAAGATTTCTCTTTTTTCTCCGAAAAGACGTTATATTTTATTATTAACCCATATATCTATGTGTATATCTACATAAAAATTAAACACTAAAATTTGAGCATTGGACATTCATTAAAAATAAAGAGTGCGAACCACATCTCTTCTCCACACTTGTGTCATTATTTGACATTATGAATTTCATTATTATACTGTATAATATTATTAAAATATGAGATATTTTAGTGATATTCATATATTACGTAGTTAAGCATGAAAGAGAAAGAGAATAGTAATAGCACTCTCTAACAAAAATTAGGAAGAAAATGAAATATGACTTTAATTATTTGAACACTTAATTCAATTTTACGGTGCTCAACTATAATTTTAAAGTTCTATATGATTAATATGTTGTATCCTAAACGTCTAAGCCTTAATAATTAAGCCTAAAAGTTTACAAAATTACAACGGGCATCTCTTAAAAAATCCTCAAAAAAAAAATTCTTTATTTTTTTGTTGGCAATTTGTCAAGCATTGATAAAAGAATGTAAAAGAGAATGAAAAAAACAGTGTTGCCAGCACTCTTCTTTTAGCTACTCATTTGTTTGGCATAAAAAGATTTCTAGAACGACAGAGATGTAGAAAGAAAGCTAAAATACAGTTTTTGATGAGAGAAAGTGTGGGAGTGAAGTGGTGAGTACCTTTTTAAACTCATCAAACTGAACCAACCAAATTGAGTCTTAAAGGACCGTAGGGGAGAAATGTAAAAATGGAGTAAATGACAACCACCTTCTGTCATTCATTTCAACCCTACTTAAGGATGTAAAAATTATCCTCTCTCCTTCCAACTTACCAACCAAAATGAAGAACTATTATGCTTTCCTTTCCTTATACTCCCATTTCTTCCTAATCCATCATTCGTCCTTACAAAACATAGTCCAAAGAATGTGAGCGAATTTTTTGTTAACATTCTTTTTTTTGTTTCTCTTCTAGCCTTACTAATCATAGTTGATCGTTTTCCAGTTTCACATGAATGACATTCCAAGGCTTCTGCATGCTTGAAGAAGCAAGTTAATCAACTACCTCTTCGAGCAGAAAGAGAAATGCTTAAAATACAAGCACTCATTTTTATCTTTTCTGTGTTAGCAATAAGACATTTCTCCAAACGTCAAAGTAATTTACACTTCAATCAAATTCCAGTAAGCCGGGAAATTGCTTACCAGCACTCATTTAATCTTTTCTGTGTTTATGATCAAGATAGAAAAAATGAGAAGATGAGTGAGCAGCAAACATAATATTTTTTTCCATTCTTCAAGGAAAACAAAGAAAAAATGATTTTCATGACAACATGGATGTCAATTACAAACAATATCATGTATATCTTTCAAGCGAGAAAGAGAGGAGACCAGAGAGCAGACTTCTTCTGAGATCAACATATAAGCTAAAGGAACAAATTAATGTTATTAGAACTATGACAAAGAAATTGGGGGAAAAAAAATCAAAAGCACACAATTCTCACACAATCAAAATCCACAGTTTTCTAGACGTACATACTATATGAACAATTGTCAACCAAGATGATGGACACAACAGAATTCAGGGCACAAATGAAATATCTTTGAAGTATTCATGCTCAAGAGCACTTCTCGCCGTAATTCTTTGCTGGGATCCAGGCAAAGCATTTTCTGCCAAGTGAAAGAAAGAAAGAAAAACAAATTAATACTTGGGCCAACAGGACAATACCAAAATCATGTGAAATATCCAGCAAAAGGAATATCTAATGTCTAGGATGAAGGGTGTTTCTCTATATAGCATGAGAGCTTTGTTGAGGTTTAACTTTAATGTGTTACATTGAGTAGCTTGACATCAAGAGAACGGCTTGAAGGAGTCAAAAAAGGGGGAAGTAAAAAGATTAAGGGCTTTTTCCCAAGTTTATGTTTTATGTTTTTTTGTTTTAAAAATAAAAAGGAAGAGGATATTTTCTCAAACATCTTGAGAACCATTTCCGCCATTTCACTTTTAAAAACAAAAAACATAAATAGTGTCAAGCAAGCCGTAATCATGATAAATAACAGACAATAGTATCCGTAATTTGTTTCTAAACTTTCATTTTTGTATCGTCTATAAGTTCTTCTAAGTCCTTGCATAAGAATCCAAGGGCTTGTTTGGCGAAAGTTAAGTTTCTTATTAGTCTCACCTTCAAAACTACAATGATCAAGGGTGAAGACATCCTCAGAATGTGGTCACTTAGAAAAAACAATAAACAGAAAACATAAATATCACCAAATAAGTCTGAAATATTGGTTTCTAATCAATTTTTGTTTCTTATAGTAATTATTTCCAATCAAACTACACCGGTTGGATTTTGGCACAACTAAAAACTAGATTTTTGTTTCTAAATAAAAATAAGAGGAAAAAAAATACCAAAATTAATACGTATAAACAACGTTGGAAAAGCTATAAACCGTACAAATGAAACACCATTCATTTGACACAAAACTAGAATAGAAGAAGATAAAAAGTTCAGAGCCATATAACTGACCAAATACATGTGTCAATGATATACATACATGATAAATATATTTATATATGATAAATGAAAGATGAGAATTTAAACTATTACTTGCATGAATGACCCGAATACAGTCTTAAAGGGAGCCGTGATGGTGCGCCCCAAAAGACCTCCAATGCCATTGGTTCCCATTGCCAAAAAAAAAACTCACTTTTTTAAGTGCTAACCACCATCATTTACTTCTCCTCCTATCTTTTTATGTATTTTAAGTAATATTCTCAATTTGACTTCGTCCCAGAATTCTTGAAAAAGAAAAAAAAAAGATACACAATTAAATTGGGTAATATCATAATTAAAGATTCAAGTGAGAAATAGTTAATATCATCCTATAATAGGAAAGCATGACGGGATATTCCCTAACCTGGAATGATAGAGAGTGCTTCAATTGGGAGAATGAACGAGGGAACGGTTTTAATTTTCAAACGGTCGGGGAGGCATATAGAAAAATACCAGTATTATTACTTCAAAGTGGGCTGGGCCTATAGCATTAGCACGCTATTAGGCTTCAAATCTGGGGTTTAAATCTTGATCCAGGTGAATTTTATTGGCTCGGTTCAATTTCAAAGGCTAAAGTGAAAGAGTCACGCCCTCTCTCTCTCTCTCTCTCTCTCTCTCACTTACGTGGCTGGACCACATGTCATATATTTTTGTAAAATGTTTTCTCTTTTTTTTTGTAAAATTTCTCTTTTTTTCTCCGAAAGGATGCTATATTTTATTATTAACCCATATATCTGCATGTATATCTACATAAAAATTGAACACTAAAATTTGAGCATTAGACATTCATTTAAAATAAGGAGTGCGAGCCACACCTCTTCTCCACTTTTGTGTCATTATTTGACATTATGAATTTCATTATTATGCTTTATAATATTATTGAAATATGAGATATTTTTGTGAAATTCATATATTAAGTAGTTATACATGAAAGAGAAAGAGAATTGTATTAGCACTCTCCATCAAGAATTAGGAAAAAAATGAAATATGACTTTAATTATTTGAACACTTAATTAAATTTTACGGTGCTCAACTATAATTTTAAAGTTCTATATGATTAGTATGTTGTATCCTAAATGTCTAAGCCTTAATAATTAAGCCTAACAGTTTACAAAATTACAATGGGCATCTCTTTTAAAATCCTCAAAAAAAAAATTCTTTACTTTTTTTTTTTGGAAATTTGTCAAGCATTGATAAAAGAATGTAAAAGAGAATGAAAAGAACAGTGTTATTAGCACTCCTTTTTTAGCTACTTATTTATTTGGCATAAAAGGATTTCTAGAAGGACAGAGAGAGGTAGAAAGAAAGCTAAATTGTAACATCCCATGATTCCACACACGTACGTAAAGGATATTTTTATAAATATTTAGTAAAATCAGGAGACGTTACTCGACTTAGAACTGACAAAATGGTGGAAAATTAAAACTTTTTAAACTTTCTGGAAGAAAAAAGAAAACTCCACTGATAATTATACATAGTCCAATGTATACGTATATATATACTCACAAAGTGGATCTCTCAGAAAAATATACATAATATACACACACTCAAAACAAATACAAAATTTTCAGTCAGGAAACCACAGAGTCAAAATGCTCATATACATAAGCCGCGGTCAGAAAGTCGGCACTCCTCTTCTAACTCACATAGCATCAATATCTTCTACAATGTAAATATTTGTGAGTATAAAACTCGGTAAGTAATGTATGCAAATGCAGAGTGCATATGACAAAGAACAGATAATCATATGATTGGGATCCCTGTGTATATTGTATTGTCTGACAAGACCGTGAATTGCATACTGAGCCACTCAGAGAACTTATAATATATCATGAACTATATAGAAGTCTCGAGCCCCATAAAATCCCCTCTATATACAGCAGAGATCCATCCCATACCGCCGTCAAAGTGTTCCCAAAGGAACCATAATGTCCTCAAAAGAACCAAAGTGTTCCCGAAGGAACCAGAGTGTCTCCGAAGGAACCATATCACATATGTGGGCGCTGGCCCGCCACACCCTATTCACTAACACTCGTCAGACAATATAAATATACTACATGTTCATGTCTTATGTAAAGCTAAATGATAAATACGTATGTACACATATCTACAGATTCTATATCCATAAATTTCATAAATTTACAGAAACAGAGAATTTCTTACATTGCAGGTGTGACATTACTTACCTCGCTTTCGAGCTTTCTTTTGTCTTCTAGTGACATACTCTTTGCTCAAGGTACAATTGAGGTGTTCCTAAATTTAGTCATCGATATATTCTCTTGATTATAAATTATGCAATATTAAAAGAATTATTATCTCGAATAATCAATATCATCTAAATCGCTATAACAAGGAAACTAGAGTAATAAAAGTTCTAGAACTTGGAAGTAACTAAAAGAATTTTAGTCACCCCCCTCTTTTTTTTTTATATCAGCAAATATACAAGTTAAAAGAAAAAAAAAAAAAAGAAATTGTTGCTCAAGCATTGAATAACCATTAAAACTAATCAATTGAACCAAGAATCTTGTCACAATACAAATTTCCTCTACATAAAATAACTTACACCAACCAAAACGCATCAAAGAATAAAGCATCGTCTTCAACTTTAAAAATTAACAAAGCTACTTAAATATTATGTATGAGGACATATATGTATATACAACTACAAGTCATAGAGAAAACGGCAACTATCATATTTATGAATGTTTAATTGACAAAGTGCCAAAAGAAATAAATTAATTGATTAAAAAAATGAATTGCCTTACCTTCTTTACTCTTAGTGCTCAGGTGGAAGGAAGAGAATGCAACTGTGTTCTCTATTGTAATTTACGTCGAATAAGTAGATGCTTTGCTTTTCGTTTACACAACTAAGAAATTTGAAGAAGGAGAGAATATAGCACTCGTGGATTATAGAAAGACTAAGTCAATTGTGAAATTGATGAAAAGAGCATTACTATATATATGTATATATGCCCTTTTTTTTTTTTGGGTCTTGTCGACTAGCTTAAGTCGGTTTCTACCACATTCTAATTTATTTCCTTGTACTAAAGGGAAGTAATATAATACTAAATCATATAACCTGGTCAATAATAAAACAAAATAACCATCAGACTATATTTAATAGGTATATGTAAGTATACGTTTTACAAAAGGAAAGAAAATCTACTCATTAAACTCTATATAATGTTCTACTATCTTTCAGAACTAATTTAGAAATAAGGGTATCAAAATTTAGAAATTTATAAGTAACACCATTATAAATATAATTGAACCCTTACCTTAAAGCATATGGAAACTCTTATTAAACATTCAAAGTAATGCAAGCATATGGAAACTCTTATTAAACATTCAAAGTAATGCCAGAAATAAACAAATAATAATTAGTGATATTTCTACAATTAAAAACAGAGTGAACTAGTTTGGCACAATTAATCATGCATTCTCATAAATAATCAATGAAATAACACAAAATATTTCTAAATTATCACGACATATAGAATTAAAATTAACTAACTTCTCTAATTAGTATTTTCTAACTAAATGGTATGGAAAATAATTATTTAAGGGTAGTAATTTAATACACGTCAAATTTGTACCCACAAGCATTTCCATAGCATTTCACTGCAATTTATCTTAAAAAGTAATAAGGGTTAATAATCATAAATAATTAAAAATTAAAACTTAAAATAGTATGCAGACATGATAATAATATAATTGAAAATGCTATGTAATTACATTATTATTGGCTCTTTCATTATGTAAGGAATAAGGTGTCATTAGGAAATTCGAGATATCACAATCCTCTCCTCCTAATAAAAATTTCGTCCTCGAAATTTGCTTACTAAATAATTCTGGATGTTGACTTTTTATTTTATCTTCTCGTTCCCATGTAGCCTCCTCTACAGAATGATTTCACCACAGGACTTTCACTAAAGGAATCTTTTTATTTCTCAATTCTTTCTCCTTTCTATCTAAAATCTGAATAGGGCGCTCATCATAGGTTAACTTTAGTTCCAGTTCAAGTGGTTCCTGGTTAAGAACATGGGATGGATCCGATACATACTTTCTCAGCATAGAAACATGGAAGACATTGTGTACACTTGATAACTCTGGGGGCAAGGCAAGTCTATAGGCGATACTTCCAACTTTCTCGAGGATTTCATAGGGACCAATAAATCTCAGGCTCAACTTTTCTTTCTTTCCAAATCTCATTACACCTTTCATAGGGGCCACTTTGAGAAATACTTTATCACCAATAGAAAAGTGTAAGGGTCGATGTTCTGGGTCCACATAAAACTTCTGCCTATTTTGAGCTGCTGTCATACATTTTCTGATCTTTTCTACTGCCTCAGCTGTATCTCTAACAATATCAGGATCCAAATATCGTCGTTTTCTAACCTCATCCCAGTGAACTGGAGATCTGCATTTTCTGCCATAAAATATTTCATAAGGTGCAACACCAATCGTAGCTTGAAAGCTATTATTGTAAGAGAACTCAATCAGTGGTAAGTAATTATTCCACGACCCGTGGAAGTCCATAACACAAGCTCTAGGCATATCTTCCAAGATTTGAATAGTCCTCTCAACCTGACCATTTGTTTGAGGATGAAATACAGTACTAAATTTCAATTTAGTATCCAAAGCTCATTGTACACTTTCCCAGAATTTTGAAGTAAATCTGGCGTCTCTATTCGAGATTATGGAGACTGGAATTCCATGAAGCCTGACTATCTCTTTAATGTACAATGCTGTAAGTTTATCCATGGAGTAGGTCATGGAAATCAGAATAAAGTGAGCTACCTTAGTGTGTCTGTCAACTATAACCCAAACTGCATCCTGACGAGATACAGTCTTTGGTAACCCAATTATAAAATCCATCGCGATCTCCTCCCATTTCCACTCAGGTAATTAAAGTGGTTACAACTCTATTGCTGGTCTTTTGTACTCAGCCTTAATCTACTAACATGTTACGCAATGTTCTACAAACTTGAAAATATCATTTTTCATTCCTGCCCACCAGTAAAGGATCTTCAAATCATTGTACATTTTAGTAGTACCTGGATAGACTGAGTATGGAGTATTGTGCACTTCTACTAGAATTTCTTCCTTGATACTTCTGTCATCTGGTACACAAAGTCTACCTTAGAATCTGATTACTCCTTCAGTAGAAATACTAAAATCTAACTTTTTGCCTGACTCCACTAATTCTTTATATCCAATCAATTCAGGATCTTCATTCTAGCCTTGTTTAATCCTATCAAATAAGGTAGATTGTAAAGTCATAGCAGATAATTTTCCAGTAATTAGTTCGATACCAGATCTGCATAAATCCTCTCGCAAAGGTTTCTCCAATTCATATAAAGCTGCCAAACTACCAGATAATTTTCTACTGAGTGCATCTACTACATCAAAGCTTTTCCTGGATGATAACTGGTGTCACAATCATAGTCTTTTACCAATTCTAGCCAAACCTTCTATAATAACCGGCCAAACCTAGAAAACTTCTGACCTCTGTAACACTGGTAAGTCTAGACCAATTATTAACCGTCTCAACCTTGGTTGGATCAACAGAAATTCCATACTGAGAAACAACGTGACCAAAGAATGTCACTTTTTCTAACCAAAACTCGCATTTCTTGAATTTAACACATAACTCTTTCTCTTTCAGTATTTGAAGGGTGATTCTCAAATGCTATTTATGCTCCTCTCTAGATCGTGAATATACTAAAATATCATCGATGAATACAATAACAAACTTATCTAGGAATTCTTTAAATATCCTATTCATCAGGTCCATAAACGTTGCAGGAGCATTGGTCAGACCAAATGATATCGCCAAAAATTCATAATGGCTATACCGAGTCCTAAAGGTAGTCTTCAGAATATCTTCTTCTCTGATTCTTAACTGATTGTAACCAGACATCAAATCAATCTTAGAAAATATAGAGGCACCCTGTAGTTGATCAAATAAATCATCGATGTGAGGTAGGGGAAACTTGTTTTTAATAGTCACTTTGTTAAGTTCTCTGTAGTCAATACACAATCGTAAAGTTCCATCTTTCTTTTTCACAAATAAGACTGGTGCACACCATGGCAAAAAGCTAGGACGTATAAATCCATTCTCTAGTAACTCTTGTAATTGACTCTTTAACTCCTTCAACTCTGCTGAAGCCATCCTATATGGTGTCTTAGAAATAGGTACAATACCTGGTATCAAATCAATAGCAAAGTCAATTTCTCTTACAGGTGGTAAACCTGGAAATCCTCTTGAAACATATCTAGGAATTCTCGCACAACCAACACATCGTCTGGTTTCAATTTCTGCTCAACGGATGTATCAACAATACTTGCCAAATATCCTCTACAACCTTTTTCTAACAATTTCTGAGCTTTCATGACTAATATCAAAGGAAACTTTACTTTACTTTGAGTGCCCATGAATATAAATTGATTAGCATCTAGAGGATAAAATGTTAAAATCCTCTTTCTACAATCAATCTTAGCACAATACTTCGATAGCTAATCCATACCCAAAATAATCTCACATTCATTCATATCAAACACAATCAAGTCCGCAAATAATTCTCTGTCATCCACTACAATAGGACAAGCTCTCAAAATTTTGTATGAATACGTAACCTCTCCAGAAAGAAGTGTGGTACCGAATAGAGTACTTATTTGATCTATTGGATGACCCAATCTCCTCACAAATGTTAATGATGTATGTGAATGTGTGGATCCAGAATCAATTAATGCATGAGCTATAATGCCAGAAATAAATATCTCACCTGTCATAACAGAAGGATCTGCCTCAGTCTCATCTCTAACATGTGTCTCAGTGATAAGGGATTAATTCACTCACAAATCAAGTATCATTCAACTCAAATAATTATATGTTCTCAAGCATTTTTGGTGATTTGATGTGTTTTTGCTTTATTTCTGTAGTTCTTATGAATAAATGAGAACCAAGAAATATTGGTACCAAATTTGGATATTTCAACTATTGTGTATGAAAGTTGAGTCTGATACAAATGCAACACAATGAAAATCAGGCAAAACGGAGCTAAAACGAAGAAATGGCACCTCCAGGAAGAAAAGTTGTCGTGCTGAGTTCCAGAGCCAAGAGCGTCGTGGCATTGAAATAGTAGTGCCGCGGCACTACCTAGAAAACTGATTTACTGAGTCTAGAGCACTGCGACGCTGTCCAGGGAGCGCCGTAGCATTGCACAGCATCTGGAAGCACGTTTTTAGTGAGTTTTTAGAGCTAATCTGGACTATTGATGTCATCTGATCGAATGGTTGACATTCCACCTGGTCTAGGTCATCTTTGAGGCCTTTTAATACACTCTTAAGCCTCCATAGTAAGTGTGGAGAGTTGGAGAGAAAATACAAGAAAGAGAGCTCAAAATTTCTAGAGAGAGGAGTGCTTTGGAGCTAAAATCTTGGAAAGGAAGCTTGAGAGAGTTGCTTAAAGAATTGAAGCTTTAAGTTCTACCTCTACAAAAGAGTTTTTCTCATCCTCTATCTCACCCTAATCTCAATTGAATTGTTGTATTATTCTTGATTTTTGAATATATTTAGATATGTGAAATTCTTGTTGAGATTAGTGTTGGATTCTCCTATTTTGAATTAAATGATATATGCTTGGGATTTGATGTAACTTAACTTTAATTCTACATCTTGATTTCTAATATGTTCTTTGATGTTGTTCTTAAATTTATTTATGATATTCCATACTTAATGCTTCTCAACTAATTAGCTACTAGTTGGATGATTTAATTTCTAGAATTTGGCACTTGAGAAAGAAAATTTTAGAAATAATGATAGGATAGCATAACCTAGGATTTTGTAGAGTTTGAGAAAACCTATAATTCCTTTGAAGCCATAATCAAAGAACCATTGAACATAATGAATTCTTAATTTCTAGGTTCGAAATAGAGATATTGGAACCAGGATTTAAGAATGATTTCACTCGGCACTCGGGAGAGGGAGTAGAAATACCTTTGGGTTCTTGGCTTATAAACTAGGAATAATTGATTAAAATGCAACTGGTGATCGAAAGACATAGTTGATAATTAGGTGAATTCAATCCCCTAGTACATTTGTGCATAAAAGTTTCCATATTTTATTTTTGTATTTATTTTTATCTTTGTATTTATTTAATTACAAATTCATTTATTTAGTTGCCTAGATAAAGTTAGGTGACAATAATTCCAGTACTTGACGATAATTTAACACACAATTCCTCGTTGGATCAACAACTCTATACTTATCACTTTATTACTTGTTTACGACCCCCGCACTTGCGGTCATTTTACGTATAGGCATTTTAAACGTAACAAGTTTTTGGCACCGTTGCCGGGGATTTGGCATTTTAGATTGTTGTTGATATCGGGAGTAAGTTACTTGATTTTAATTTAGGGATTTATTTTCATTTTTAATTTTTATTTTTAAATGTTTGTTTTGCAAGGTTCTAGGAGATGTTAGATCAACAAGTCCTCTTGTAGTTTGCTCAATGAGACTCGGAGCTATTTTATCATACATGGTAGAGATACAAGGAGTTGCTCATACTATGCCCGAATCATGGTTTATTCCCGGAGTATCAAATACAAAATTTTCTCAATAACCTTGGGCTCGAAATAAGAATATGGGTGGAAAAAGGTAATAGTACAACCTCTGTCTACCAACTATCCATTGATGAAGCATATTGGTTGTTGGAAGACATGGCTGACGTTGACTATCGAAGTTGAAATTATCTACCAAGCCACCTCGGTTTGGGAGATAATTCTAACATTTCGGCACCATGGTATGATACTCCACATTACCAAGAGGAGCCTTCTCCTGACCTTAAATATCTTTTTGCACAATTTTCGGAGGAGATAAGACTTCATCATGAGGAGTAGGAGAGAACGGAGACTATTCACAATTTACAATTTGAGTCTCTTTATGACTCCCTTGAGGCCATGACAAGGGCAGTGGCTATGATACATGCACAAGTTACAAACATTGATGAAAACCACCATGAGGAGCCGAGCACAAGCGGGATGATCTTGGGTTTGTTTGACAATGATGACTCAAGCGAGGAGGAGAATCAAGAGTGGATTAAGAAGGAAGAATCACAAGACAACACTTGTGATTCTTCACCCTTTGAGATCCAAATCATCATGCCGCCACCATCCATCAAAGATCACATCTATGACGATCCTATGTGGCCAAAACTTCCTCCACCACTGCTAGCACCATTCATTCAAGCCCATCAATCACATGTGCCAGTGCCGAGTCAAGAGCGTACATGCCAAATACTTCCATACATAGCCAAGCTTGAGGGCGTTCAAAACCAAGACCCATTTGATGTGTCATATGAACATACTATGTGCAGAAGCCGTTATTTGACGAGCTTCACTAAGTTGTGCAACAATAAAACTAAAGATGCAACTTATGGAGAGGAGTCTCGCACCAACCAAGTTGGAGTCACCTTACCCATAGCACCACCTTTGCCAACCTTAATAGGAGGCGAGAATGTCTCGCCTCCCTGGTACGTGTTCTTTTACCTTGTACTTACATTGAACATTTAAATTTTGATAACATTGCTAATTTTGAGTTTGGGGGTGAAAACACTTGTTGGACAATTATTTGTTGGGTGTGGCTTTTCTTGTGTGTTGGTTGTTATGATTTTCTTTACATGAGTTGTGTGTTTTTAGGAAATCATTTTTTTTTCTTTTTTTTTCCTTCTTGATTTTGTTTTTCTAGTTTGAATAAATTGTGAGTTTTGTTGAGATGAGATAACTTGATATTGATGATGAATATAGTCATTTAATGTTCTCTTAGGTCTTTTGAAATGTAATTCATTGAGATTAGTCGTGTGCTTGGCTCGCATTAATTGAACTTCACTCATGATTCTACACATTTGAGCACGATAATCAAAATCACTTGACTCTTTAAGCTTTTGGAGAAAACTTGTGTGCATTAAATAGGCATTGACATCTCATGAACTCTAGAACCCATTTGAGTGAAGCTTGAGGTGAAATTCTATGTTAGGTGTCATTGGAGAAATGATTTAGGCCATCTTTGGACCGTTTGAGCCTTTCAAACCAACTTTGATACATTGTCATCCTAGTACACCTACTTTGAGCCTATTTGTACATTTTCTTTTCTACCACGTTTTTGCTAAACCAAAATAATGTCCACCAACCTTCCTTAAGCATGTTGATTATTTTAAAGAGTTATTTTATGTTATGTTTACTTTGGGAGGAAAGGTGGTGATTTAAAAGAGAGAGAGAGAGAGAGAGAGAGAGAGAGAGAGAGAGAGAAGGGAGTAATTTGATGAAAATTATGTGCCCTTACCCTTTATTTTATTTTTCAACATTGAGGACAATGTTAATTTTGAGTTTAGGGGAGAGTTTTTTGATTTTCATCCTTTTGTATTATCTCTTATCTTTCGTTTAAAAAAAACGAAGAAAAAAAATTATAAATAAGTGTTTGGTGGAGTGTTGATAGAAGAGAAATTTAGTTAAAAAGAAGTGTGAAAGTGCTATTTGTTGTACCAAGGAATATTTCTACAAAGATTCTAGATTAATGTGCTTAAGGGTGATTTGAACCTTAAATTTTTCCAAAATTACCTTACCTTTGCCCAAGCCGACATTACAAGCTTAATGAAAGACCTTTTGATCTTTGATGATATACTAACATATATTAATAAAGAGCAACATGAAAAATGGGTATATGGTAGCTCCAAATTGCATCATGTAGAGATATTTCATTGTCTATTGAAACACACAAGTCTATCTGAAGTTAATTTTGTTAAGTGATATTAATTTGGCACACACCTACACATTGAGAGTCTTGAGTGGAGTTAAATTGATGCTTGAAGTTGAAAATCTAGATAATCTCAATATTTATATTTCCTTTGAGCTTGGAACATTTCGTGACTTTGAAGATGCTGGCATGGTTTTTGATTCGATATAAAACTCACACTTTGTCGTTTATGTTTTCAGTACTTGATTTATGTTTTGCCATTCTTTTTCTTGTTTTGTTTTGCTTGAAGATAGGCAAATATTCGAGTTTGGGGGTATTTGATGAGTGATTAATTCACTCACAAATCAAGTATCATTTAACTCAAATAATTGTAAGTTCTCAAGCATTTTTGGTGATTTGATGTGTTTTTACTTTATTTTTGTAGTTCTTGTGAATAAATGAGAATCAAGAAATATTGGCACAAAATTTGGGTATTTTAATTGTGTATGAAAGTTGAGTCCGATACGAATGCAACTCAACAAAAATCAGGCAAAACGGAGCTAAAATGAAGAAATGGCGCCCCCGGGAAGAAAAGTTATCGTGCTGAGTTCCAGAGCCGAGAGCGCCGCGGCATTATAATAGTAGTGCCGCGGCGCTGCCTAGAAAACTGATTTCCCGAGACTAGAGCACCATGGCACTGTCCAGGGAGCTCCACGGCGCTACAGAGCATCTAGAAGCACGTTTTTGGCGAGTTTTTGGAGCTAATATGAACCATTTATGCCATCTGATCAAATGGTTAACATTCCACCCAGTCTAGGTCACCTTGGAGGCCCTTTAATACACTCTTAAGCCTCAATAGCAAGTGTGGAGAGTTGGAGAGAAAATACAAGAAAGAGAGCTCAAAATTTCTAGAGAGAGGAGTGCTTTAGAGCTAAAATCTTGGAGAGGAAGCTTGAGAGAGTTGCTTGAAGAATTGAAGCTTTAAGTTCTACCTCTACAAAAGAGCTTTTCTCATCCTCTCTCTCACCCTAATCTCAATTGAATTGTTGTATTATACTTGATTTTTGAATATATTTAGATATATGAAATTCTTGTTGAGATTAGTGTTGGATTCTCCTATGTTGAATTAAATGATATATGCTTGGGATTTGATGTAACTTAACTTTGATTCTACGTCTTGATTTCTAATATATTCTTTGATATTGTTCTTGAATTTATTTATGATATTCTATACATAATGCTTCTCAATTAATTAGCTACTAGTTGGATAATTTGGTTTCTAGAATTTTACACTTGAGAAAGCAAATTTTAGAAACAATGATAGGATAGCATAACCTAGGATTTTGTAGAGTTTGAGAAAACATATAATTCCTTTGAAGCCATAATCAAAGAACCATTGAACATAATGAATTCTTAATTTCTAAGTTCGAAATAGAGATATTGGAACCGAGATTTAGGAATAATTGCACTCAGCACCCGAGAGAGGGAGTAGAAATACCTTTGAGTTCTTAGCTTATAAACTAGGAATAATTTATTAGAATGCAATTGGTGATCGAAAGATATAGTTGATAGTTAGGTGAATTCAATCCCCTAGTATATTTGTGCATAGAAGTTTCCATATTTTATTTTTGTATTTATTTTTATCTTTGTATTTATTTAATTACAAATTCATTTAATTTAGTTGCCTAGATAAAGTTAGGTGACGATAATTCTGGTACTTGACGATAATTTAACATACAATTTCTCGTGGGATCGATAACTCTATCTTGTTACTTTATTACTTGTTTACGACCCGTGCACTTACAGTTATTTTACGTATATGCATTTAAAACGTAACACTCAGCCATAGCATACAGCCTACCACCAGGTTTCTTCTGATCGATTTTCATTTCAGGGCAATTTTTAATAAAATGACCACTCTTACCACATTTGTAACATAATCCTACACCCTTGCGACACTCTCCAGAATGATTCTTCCCACATAATGAGCAAGGTGGTATGGTAATAGTGGTAGTCCACTGATCAATTCTGGGATGCTTACCTTGATCAGATCTGGTCTATTGAGCTAGAGCTCCTTTCCTCTTCATATCCTGAGGACGTTGAATTTTAATCTGTCCTCCTCTATTTCCCTAAAAACTGGGTCTGAAACCCCTTTGCTTCCCTCGGGCCTGTCTCTCTCTCCTAATATTTTCCTCATCCAAAACATCTTTTTCTACTTGCTAAGCATCTAATTCCCTATCTGCAATCTGAGCAAATGGTACACCTCGAATTCCACCTGATTTCAAGTCCCTGACAATAGTCTTCCTAGGCCTTGCATAAACTGATCTAACTTGAGTACATTGGTGGTAACCATGTGAGGTGCATATCGTGATAACTCGTCGAACTTGCGGATATATTCAGCAACAGACATCTCTCCCTATTTCAGATTGGCAAACTCTACCCTTCTACTGGCTCTCATGGCATCAGTAAAATACTTTCCGTAAAACAACTCCCTAAACCTCTCCCATGTCATAGTAGTGACATCATGAATAGTACTCATAGTATCTCACCAATACTCAGCGTAATGTCTCAGCATAAAACTAGCACATGGGACTTTATCTACGTCAGGGACCTTGGCATAAGCCAGCATACGCTCGGTGGTTCTAATTCACTACTCTGCCTGAATTGGATCAACTCCACCATCAAAGGTTGGAGGTTGTAGTTTCCTGAATCTCTCACCAGCATTCTCACTAGTATCTTGTCTCTGCTGAGGTGGTTGTAGTGGAGGGTTAGGTTGATGTTCTTGTCTCATACATTATTCTAAAATATTTTGTATCAAAGAAGCCAACTGTTCAACCTGATTACCACCCTGTGAAGAAGATGCACCCCTATCAAAATTATCTTAACCCCGAGTAATCACCATAATGATATCCTGATACCCAGAATCCATAGCTCTAATTATAGCCAATAATATTCATTACCAGAATATGAATGCAATTAAAAAAAAATTTATAACAGATATCAAATCCATATCAAACACTTACAAAGGAGTGAGGCTTCCGTTCCTTCCCAACATGTGTATATAAGCGGTCTTCAAAATCATTTTAAAACATAAGCTCTGATACCAACTGTAACATCCCCCCAATTCCACACACGTACGTAAAGGATATTTGTATAAATATTTACTGAAATCAGGAGACGTTACTCGACTTAGAACTGACAAAATAGTGGAAAATATATGGAGGTCTCGAGCCCTAGAAAAAAGAAAATTTTACTCATAATTATACACAGTCTAATGTATACGTATATACATACTCACAAAGTGGACCTCTCAGAAAAATATACATAATGTACACACACTCAAAACAAATACAAAATTCTCAGTTAGGAAACCACAGCATCAAAATGCTCACATACACAAGCCGCGGTCAGAAAGTCGGCACTCCTCCTCTAACTCACATAGCATTAGTACCTTCTGCAATGTAAGAATATTTGTGAGTATAAAACTCAGTAAGTAACGTATGCAAATGCAGAGTGCAAATGCAGAGTGCACATGACAGAGAACAGATAATCATATGATTGGGATCCCTGTGTAGATTGTATTGCCTGACAAGACGGTGAATTGCATACTGAGCCATTCAGAGAACGTAGAACATATCATGAGCTATATGGAGGTCTCGAGCCCTAGAAAATCCCCTCTGTATACAGCAGAAGTCCACCATATACCGCCGTCAAAGTATTCCTAAAGGAACCATAATATCCTCAAAATGACCAAAGTGTTCCCGAAAGAACCAGAGTGTCCCCAAAGGAACCATATCATAAGTTTGGGCGCTGGCCCGCCACACCCTATTCACCAATACTCGTCAGACAATATAAATACATCACATATTCATGTCTCATGCAAAGCTAAATGATAAATACATATGTACATATATCTACAGATTCTATATCCACAAATTTCATAAATTCACAGAAACAGAGAATTTCTTACATTGCAGGTGTGACGTTACTTACCTCGTTTTCGAGCTTCCTTTTGTCTTCTAATAAAATACTCTTTGCTCAAGGTACAATTGAGGTGTTCTTAAATTTAGTCATCGATATATTCTCTTGGTTATAAATTATGCAATGTTAAAAGAATTATTATCTCGAATAATCAATATCATCTAAATCGCTATAACAAGGAAACTAGAGTAATAAAAATTCTAGAACTTGGAAGTAACTAAAAGAATTTTAGTCACCTCCCTCTTTTTTTTTAATCAGCAAATATACAAGTTAAAAGAAAAAAAAAAAAAAAAAGAAATTGTTGCTCAAGCATTGAACAGCCATTAAAACTAATCAACTGAACCAAGAATCTTGTCACAATACCAATTTCCTCTACATAAAATAACTTACAGCAATCAAAAAGCATCAAAGAATAAAGCATCGTCTTCAACTATAAAAATTAACAAAGCTACGTATACGTAAATATTATGTATGAGGACATATATGTATATACAACTACAAGTCATAGAGAAAACGGCAACTATAATATTTATGAATGCTTAATTGACAAAGTGCCAAAAGAAATAAATTAATTGATTAAAAAAATGAATTGCCTTACCTTCTTTACTCTTAGTGCTCATGTGGAAGGAAGAGAATACAACTGTGTTCTCTATTGTAACTTACCTCGAATAAGTAGATGCTTTGCTTTTCGTTTACACAACTAAGAAATTTGAAGAAGGAGAGAATATAGCACTCGTGGATGATAAAAAGGCTAAGTCAATTGTGAAATTGATGAAAAGAGCATTACTATATATATATGTATATATACCTTTTTTTTTTTTTTGGGTCTTGCCGACGAGCTTAAGTCGGATTCTACCACATTCTAATTTATTTCCTTGTACTAAAGGGAAGTAATATAATACTAAATCATATAACCTGGTCAATAATAAAACAAAATAACCATCAGACTATATATTTAATAGGTATATGTAAGTATACGTTTTACAAAAGGAAAGAAAATCTTCTCATTATACTCTATATAATGTTCTACTATCTGTCAAAACTAATTTAGAAATAAGGGTATCAAAATTTAGAAATTTATAGGTAACACCATTATAAATATAATTGAACCCTTACTTAAAGCATATGGAAACTCTTATTAAACATTCAAAGTAATGACAGAAATAAACAAATAATAATTAATGATATTTCTACAATTAAATACAGAGTAAACTAATTTGGCGCAATTAATCATGCATTCTCATAAATAATAAATGAAATAACACAAAATATTTCTACATTATCACGACATATAGAATTAAAATTAACTAACTTCTCTAATTAGTATTTTCTAACTAAATTGTATGGAAAATAATTATTTAAGGGTAGTAATTTAATACACATCAAATTTGAACCCATGAGCATTTCTAGAGCATTTCACTGCAATTTATCTTAAAAAGTAATAAGGGTTAATAATCATAAATAATTAAAAATCAAAATTTAAAATAGCATGCAGACATGACAATAATATAATTGAAAATGCTATGTAATTACATTATTATTGACTCTTTCATTATGTGAGGAATAAAGGTCATTAGGAAATTCGTTTCAACCCTCCTTAAGGATGTAAAAATTATCCTCTCTCCTTTCCTCACACTCCCCTTTCTTCCTAATCCCATCTATCATCCTTACGAAACATAGTCCAAAGAGTGAGAGCGAATTTTTTGTTAACATTCTTTATTTTGTTTCTCTTCTAGCCTTACTAATCATAGTTGATCGTTTTCCAGTTGCTCATGGAAGACATTCTAAGGCTTTTGCATGCTAGAAGAAGCAAGTTAATCTACTACCTCATCGAGCAGAAAGACAAATGCTTAAAATACCACCACTCGTTCTTATCTTTTCTGTGTTAGCAATAAGACATTTCTCCGAACGTCAAAGTAATTTACTCTTCAATCAAATTCCAGTAAGCTGGTAATCTTTTCTGTATTTATGATCAAGATAGAAAAAATGAACAAGACGAGTGAGCAGCAAACATAATCTTTTTTTCTATTCTTCAAGGAAAACAAAGAAAAAATGATTTTAATGACAACATGGATGGTCAATTACAAATAATATCATGTATATCTTTCAAGTGAGAAAGCGAGGAGACCAGAGAGCAGATTCCTTCTGAGATCAACATATAAGCAAAACGAACAAATTAACGTTGTCAGAACTATGACCAAGAAATTGGAGAAAAAAATCAAAAGCACATAATTCTCACACAATCAAAATCCACAGTTTTCAAGACATACATACTATATGAACAATTGTCGACCAAGATGATGGACACAACAGAATTTAGGGCACAAATGAATATCTTTGAAGTATTCATGCTCAAGAGCACTTCGTGTCGTAATTCTTTTGCTGGGATCCAGGCAAAGCATTTTTTGTCAAGTGAAAGAAAGAAAAAATTAATACTTGGGGAAATAGAACAATACCAAAATCATGTGAAATATCCAGCAAAAGGAATATCTAATATCTAGGATGAAGGTGTATTTCTCTATATAGGATGAGGGCTTTGTTAAGTTTTAACTTTAATGTGTTACACAGAGTAGCTCGACATCAAGAGAACAGCTTGAAGGAGTCAAAAAAGGGGGAAGTAAAAAAGATCAAGGGCTTGTTTGCCAAGTTTATGTTTTTTGTTTTTTGTTTTAAAAATAAAAAGGACGATAATATTTTCTCAAACATCTTGAGAACCATTTCCACCATTTCACTTTTAAAAAAAAAAACATAAATAGTGTCAAGCAAGCCCTAAGAATTTCAATATCACTTGCTCCTTACAAAACCACCATTGACTAGTTACTTTAGTATCTTAAGCACTGACCTGCACCACGAGGAAAAACAGAAACATAGAAATATATATATATATATATACAAGAACATTAGACAGCAAAGGAACAAAAATGTCTATTTTGGACATTACAGATCAATCAAGCTTTTTCAAGTCTCATGCTAAAGGAATATCTTACTTAAAACTAAGTATTTATCTAAAAAAAAAAAACAAAAAAAAAA
>JXTB01000008.1:930268-967061 GCA_002914805.1 Parasponia andersonii
TCTCCTCCTATCTTTATATGTATCTTATGTAATATTCTCAATTTGACTTCGTCTCGGAATTCTTGGGGAAAAAAAAAAGATGCACAATTAAAATGGGTAATATCATAATTAAAGATTCAAATGAGAAATAGATAATATCATCATATAATAGGAAAGCATGATGGGATATTTCCTAACCTGGAATGATAGAGAGTGCTTCAATTGGGAGAATGAACGTGGGAACGGTTTCAATTTTCAAACAGTCAGGGAGGCATACAGAAAAATACCAGTGTTATTACTTCAAAGTGGGCTGGGCCCACAGCATTAACACGTTATTAGGTTTCAAATCTGGGGTTTAAATTATGATCCAGGTGAATCTTATTAGCTCGATTCAACTTCAAACTTCAAAAGCTAAAGTGAAAGAGCCATGCCCTCTCTCTCTCTCTCTCTCTCTCTCTCTCTCTCTCTTACGTGGCTAGACCACGTCATATGTTTTTGTAAAATGTTTTCTCTTTTTTGTTCTTTTTTTTTTTTAAGGATTTATCTTTTTTTTCTGAAAAGATGTTATATTTTATTATTAACCCATATATCTACGTGTATATCTACATAAAAATTAAACACTAAAATTTTAGCATTGAACATTCATTAAAAATAAAGAGTGCGAGCCACACCTCTTCTCCACTCTTGCGTCATTATTTGACATTATGAATTTCATTATTATGCTTTATAATATTATTAAAATATGAGATATTTTAGTGAAATTCATATATTAAGCAGTTAAATATAAAAGAGAGAGAATAGTATTAGCACTCTCCAACAAAAATTAGGAAAAAAGTGTGATATCACTTTAATTATATGAACACTTAATTCAATTTTACGGTACTCAACTATAATTTTAAAGTTCTATATGATTAGTATGTTGTATCCTAAATGTCTAAGCCTTAATAATTAAGCCTAACAGTTTACAAAATTACAACGGACATCCCTTTAAAAATCCTCAAAAAAAATTTTCTTTACTTTTTTTATTGGCAACTTGTCAAACATTGATAAAAGAATGTAAAAGAGAATGAAAAAAACAGTGTTACCAGCACTCCTCTTTTAGCTACTTATTTGTTTGGCATAAAAGGATTTCTAGAAGGATAGAGAGAGGTAGAAAGAAAGCTAAAATACAGTTTTTGATGAGAGAGAGGGGTGGGAGTAAAGTGGTGAGTACCCTGTAAACTCATCAAACTTAACCAACCAAATTGAGTCTTAAAGGACCGTATGGAAGAAATGTAAAAATAGAGTAAATGCCAACTACCTTCCGTCATTCGTTTCAACCCTACTTTAAGGATGTAAAAATTATCCTCTCTCCTTCCTACCTACCAACCAAAATGAAGAACTATCATGCTCTCCTTTCCACGTACTCCCCTTTCTTCCTAATACATCTATCGTCCTTACGAAATATAGTCCAAAGAGTGAGTATATTTTTTGTTATCATTCTTTATATTGTTTCCCTTCTAGCCTTGCTAATCATAGTTGATCATTTTCTAGTTGCTCATGGATGACATTCCAAGGCTTCTGCATGCTCGAAGAAGCAAGTTAATCAACTACCCAATCAAGCAGAAACAGAAATGCCTATAATACAAGTACTCATTTTTATCTTTTCTGTGCTAGCAATAAGACATTTCTCCGAACGTCAAAGTAATTTACTCTTCAATCAAATTCTAGCAAGCCGGGAAATTGCTTACCAGCACTCATATTATCTTTTCTGTGTTTATGATCCAGATAGAAAAAATAAACAAGACGAGTGAGCAGCAAACAGAATCTTTTTTTCCATTCTTCAAGGAAAACAAAGAAAAAATGATTTTGATGACAACATGGATGGTCAATTACAATCAATATCATGTATATCTTTCAAGCGAGAAAGAGAGGAGACGAGAGAGCAGACCTCCTTCTGAGATCAACATATAAGCTAAAGGAACAAATTAACGTTATCAGAACTATGACAAAGAAATTGGGGGGAAAAATCAAAAGCACACAATCAAAATCCACAGTTTCCTAGACATACATACTATATGAACAATTGTCAACCAAGATGATGGACATAATAGAATTCAGGGCACAAATGAAATATCTTTGAAGTATTCATGCTCAAGAGCACTTTGCGCCGTAACTCTTTTGCTGGGATCCAGGCAAAGCAATTTCTGTCAAGTGAAAGAAAGAAAGAAAGAAAGAAAAAAAAATTAATACTTGGGGAAACAGAACAATACCAAAATCATGTGAAATATCCAGCAAAGGGAATATCTAATGTCTAAGATGAAGGGTGTTTCTCTATATAGGATGAGGGCCTTTTGTTGAGGTTTAACTGACATCAAGAGAACAGCTTGAAGGAGTCAAAAAAGGGGGAAGTAAAAAGATTAAGGGCTTGTTTGCCAAGTTTATGTTTTATGTTTTTTGTTTTAAAAATAAAAAGGACGATAATATTTTCTCAAACATCTTGAGAACCATTTCCACCATTTCACTTTTAAAAACAAAAAACATAAAGAGTGTCAAGCAAGCCCTAAGAATTTCAATATCACTTGCTCCTTACAAAACCACCATTGACTAGTGATTTTAGTATCTTAAGCACTGACCCGCACCACGAGCAAAAACAGAAACATAGAAATATATATATATACAAGAACATTAGACAGCAAGGGAACAAAAATGTCTGTTTTGGATATTACAGATCAATTAAGCTTTTTCATGTCTCATGCTAAAAGAATATCTTACTTAAAACTAAGTATTTATCTACCAAAAAAAACAAAAAAAAAAAAAATGAAGAACCATATACTGTCATGATCATGCAGAAACCATGAAATTTTACTTTTTCAACTCCAATGTTTTGACATTATGCAAGAAAAGTAAGATCTTTTTCTCATTCTAAAAATATTGTTTTTTACTTCATTAATGCTTTATATTTTTCTCACCTAATTAACTCGCCTCCTCTTGAAAACTTTAGCTTCTCTTCCAACATTTCTCACTTTCCTTGACTGAATCTGTCTTGAACTGCTTCGTAGTCTACGAGACCTGCCCCTGACATTCGCAGACACTTCTCTATTCTTCAACTTCACACGGTGGTGACGGCGAGAGGCGCCAATCCCACTTGAACTTTTGAAGGAATGATTCTGAAAACGCTCTCTTCTTCTCCTCTTAACAGAGTTGTTCTTTCTAGTGACATTAACCCAATGGTGAGTACTATCTCCAGAAAAGTCAGGTTCATCACTCGTACTGTAGCCTTGTTCGACGTCCTGAAAATGACGATGGTGGCGTCGACGGCGGCAGTTTATCCTCTTGGTGTTAATTAACTTTTGCCACAAGAAACTGGTAATATCTTCTAATGCATACCAATATGCCTCACATGCAGCCCAACACATCTTACAGAGGCTTCTTCCAATGCATTGACAGATCCCAACCTTGAATAATATGTAGAAGAACAATAAAGCTGGAAGCAGATAAAGATTATAAAAAGGCAAAACAAATTTTTAAGACTATGTCTAGAAACTGAACTTCCAAGCTAATCATGTCAATCAAATTTGTTTGTAAAAACTTATAGTGAAAGGTAAACTTACTTATGTAGCAGAGGACCAAGATCATCAATAGTCTCAACAGATTTGAAACACATAAATGCTCAATAAAACAAATCATATCCCATGGTCCAGAACAAATGCCCCTGCAAATTTATGTAAATAAGATAAGACCTCTTCTCATCTCTGCTTTAGAAATGCATACAAAAATATGCTGTAAATCCTTGTGACCAAATACAAAAGTATTAATGCTGATACTATAGGTGAATGATAAACTTTGAGAAGGAAACAATGAAATGGGAGAGCAAAATACAGGGCACAAAAGTTCATATAAGACCTCCTAAAGAAAACTTAAAGTAGAAAAGTTTCTTCTAAAGGGCAAAAAGAATAAAGCATTTACCAAAATACTAGTTCACTACCTTTCACGAAAAAATACTAGTTCAGTGTACAATAGAAAGATCTCATACATATTCATACATTCTTCTTTTCCAACAGGGAAAGATAAATTAGTAAATATAATGTTCGAGGAAAAACATTCTTTTAAGACAGCAAGTTCATTGAACATAACAAGGAGCAATGGTGAACATCTAATGTGATAGAAACTAAAGACATATAGTGTCATAATAAATAACACACAACCGTATCCGTAATTTGTTTCCAAACTTTCATTTTTGTATCTTCTACAAGTTCTTATAAGTCCTTGTATAAGAATCCAAGGGCTTGTTTGGCGAAAGTTAAGTTTCTTACTAGTCTCACTTTCAAAACTAAAATGATCAAGGGTAAAGACATCCTCAGAATGTGGTCACTTATAAAAAACAATAAATAGAAAACATAGATATCACCAAATAAGTCCGAAATGTTGGTTTCTAATCAATTTTTGTTTCTTATGGTAATTATTTCCAACCAAACTACACCAATTGGATTTTGGCACAACTAAAAACTAGATTTTTTGCTTTTAAAAAAACATAAGAGGAAAAAAAAAATCAAAATTAATACGTATAAATAAAGTTGGAAAAGCTATAAACCAAAATGAAAGATGACACAAAACTAGAATAGATGAAGATAAAAAGTTCAGAGACATATAACTGACCAAATACATGTGTCCATGATATATATACATGATAAATATATTTATATATAATGAATGAAAGATGAGAATTTAAACTATTACTCGCATGAACGACCGAATACAGTCTTAAAGGGGGCCGTAATGGCACTCCCCAAAAGACACCCAATACCATTGGCAGCTTGACTGATCACACTTCCCATTGCCGAAAAAGAAAAATCACTTTTTTAAGTGCTAGCCACCACCATTTACTTCTCCTAACTTTATACGTATCTTAAGTAATATTATAAATTTGACTTCGTCCCGGAATTCTGAAAAAAAAAAAAATACAATTAAGACGGGTAATATCATAATTAAAGATTCAAGTGAGAAATAGTTAATTTCATCATATAATAGGAAAGCATGACGGGATATTCCCTAACCTAGAATGATAGAAGAGTGCTTCAATTGGGAGAATGAACGAGGGAACGATTTCAATTTTCAAACGGTCAGGGAGGCATAGAGAAAAATATCAGTGTTATTACTTCAAAGTGGGCTGGGCCTATAGCATTAGCACGCTATTGGGCTTCAAATCTGGGGTTTAAAGGCTCGGTTCAACTTCAAACTTCAAAGGCTAAAGTGAAAGAGCCATGCCCTCTCTCTCTCACATAATTATTTATTAATTACTTTTAATTATTTTATTTTCTATCTTTATTACAAAACTATTATTAGGCATTTTTATTATTTATTTACTAATGTTATTAATTATTTGATTAATTATTATTACTCAAAACTTTATTACATAATTATTATTATTTATTATTATTACATAATTTATTTTATCAATTATTTTAACAATTATTTGTAATTAATTACTATTAATTAATATTTTTTAATTATTATTTTTCATATTATTAATATTTATTTATTTAATTATTAATTATAAAAGTCCTAAAATTTTAAGTGCCAAAAAAAAAAGAAGAACTTGCACTACTTTTAGAGGATCCTAGCCACTAAGAATCCTTTAAAGTATAAGTTCTCTTTTTTTTTTTGTGTTCATCATTTTATTATACATTTTAATGTATTAAATTGATGAACACATTTTTCAAAAATTATTTTGAACAAGTACATACATGACACCACGTACCAAGAGGTGTACACACGTAATGTACATGCTCGGCACTCGGTACTAACTACCAAGTGTGTGCATGGTGCACATACGGCACATGGTACCAAGTGTATGCATAAATATTTGCACACACGGCACTTAGTGCAAAGTGTGTGCATATTTCTACAAAAAAGGGGAAAAAACAGACATCAAAATATTGAAATATTTCCAAAGGATAATGAAAATAAACCATTAAAGTAAACCATCAAAGCATATGTACATAGATCAATATACTCTAAGAAAAGCATCAATATATATATAATCCCAAATACCTTGAATGATAACAAAACATGAGAACCAGAAGCCAAACAGAACCAAAAAAATGAGCCAAACACAAAACCAGATCAAAGTAAACTACGAAAATCAGATCAAAGTAATATACCATAATCCCATTATTTTCTAATACAACCAAGAGTACCAAGATAAACAACAATAACAAAAAATCAATTCTTTTTATTTGAATATTGAAAAAAATCTATTCCTCAATTTAAAGAAATAATAATAAATAAAAAGTCTAAAACAAATAAGTTACAGAATCAATCCAACAACAGCGAAGGGGAAAAAAAAACACAAATGACCAATCAGTCCAAAATCAGGCAACAAAAACCCAAAATCAAAACTCAACACAATAGAATGGGATAAATCGAAACCAAATAGAAACAAAAGTCCAAACAGATCTCAAGGAATCCCAAAAATCGAAACAAAACTCAAATGGAACTAAACTTAGAAATTAGGACAAATGAAACTGAAACCAAATGGAGAGAGAATCCACCCAGAAAAAATGGAGAGCCAAATCTGAGAGCCAGACATAGAAAAGCCAAATAGATAATGAAAACCCACACAAATCTGAGAGCCAAATTGAAAAATCCGAGAGCCAAACATAGAAAAAAATTGAAGCTGAGAGAATAGAAAGCAAGAAACCACAAAGCCACATAACCATATGAATCACAGAACCACAGAAACACAATAAAGGTTTACAAAAAATAGAGATACTTTCGATGAGAAGAGAATCAAAAATTTGGACAGAGGACCGAGAGACTTGGAAAATTGAAAAGTGAAAAAATTTGACAAAATGAAAATTAAAATATAAATTAAAAAAATAAAGAAATATATATATAAATAGAGAGAGAGAGAGAGAGAGAGAGAGGGGGGGCCGAGAGACTTACAAAAGAGGTGGCGGCAGAGGACGAAGGGATTTAAGAGAGGATGGAAAGGAATGGGAGAGAGAGGGATTTCAGTGGCAATGAGAGAGAACAGAGGACGGAGCGATTTTGGAGAGAACAAAGGGATTTCAGTGGCAGTGAAATAGAACGGAAGACGGAGAGATTTCAGAAAGAAGAAGAAATGAGAGAAATTAGGCGAAATGAGAGGGAGAAGAAAGGCCTCGACCTAAATACCCTAATAACCCTTTCCTAACGGTTTTCCTCGTTTCGTCGGCAAAGGTTAGGAAATTTCTACAACTAGCCAAACAATGTCGTTTAGTGTCAACGAGTGTCGGTGCCTGCGCTTTTGCTGCGGATTAATACAGAGTACAGTGAATTTGTAATAAAGTATTTATTATATTATTTACAATAGTTCATAATATTTAACAATAGGATAATATTTGTCTAAAATATAGTAAAATAGCTTTTAGAGTATTACAAAATGTTACTATAGAAAAGTAAGATTATTTGTAAAAGTAGAATTGAATTACAGAAAAGGAAAAACATGATTTCCTTGTAAGTACATTTTGTTTTTAAATCTTAACATTTTTCCTTTTCAAAATAGAATTATAATAATAAAAAAATAAATACTATGGAAATCACATATAATATATTTATACAGTTTGACAAATCTTCCTACGGGAACAAAATTATTTCAATAACTTTGACAATAACATAATAATTTTACAATGTTATTAATAACAATCTATTTTGCTTATTTTCTTCTCCTCCTTGATACTAAGTCCTCCATCTTTCTCTTTGGTAATTAAGATAGCAAAGTTCTTCATTGGGAATTTGGTAATTAAGGTAGCAAAGTTCTTCATCGGGAATTATATGTGATAAATTTTTTTATATCTATTATAAATATATGATGTATGTAGATAAATATATTTGAATAAATGTGTGTATATAATAATTTGGCTCAGATACGTTAGGGTATTATCAATATATAGCAAATTTTGAAGATAATTTATTTCTAGATGTCTGTCTAGCTACCTAAGAAATCATTTCTCGCTCATGCAAGAAAAATAATTTCTGGCAATTAGATAAACAGATAGAAATGTATTAATATAGAAGGGAATTCGCCATATATATTATAATTGTCAAATAACATAAAAAAGATCATAAGAGTATAGCCTAAAACTGCCCTAAAACTACCAGGTGAATAATGACTAAAACAAAGAAGAATGAACTGGAAAATGAAAACAATTTTAAAAGAAAAGGATGTGAAATAATAATTAGGCATAGTTTTTAAGGGAAAAAAATAGGCGAAAGGAAAATACAGAAAAGTTGACAGAGATGGAAAAGGACCAAGGGAATCACAAAAATGCATTTGTTGGAAAAAATTCGTTAGTTGAATGCAACAGTAAAGAGTTGTTTTAATCAGGGCAAAAACAATTAGAGTAAAAAGATAAAATCACAATGTTCACACATAAATCTATCAAAGAATTTTAAAGCTAAAATATTGATAAAACTGCTAACAAAGCTCTAACCCGACAACTAATTCCTAGAATATTTTTGGAACAAAAGCTATAAACTGTCCCTTAACAACAAACCAGATTTATTATAGAATGACTAAAGTCATTATATACAGTAATTTGTGGGCAGCTAGTGTATTATTCTATGATCAAAGAATAAGTACTCATCATTGCCAAATATATAAAAAGTTACAAAATATAATGGCAAAGGAAATTAAAACTAAACTAAGCAAAAAAAAAAGGAAGTTTGAGTGAAAGGAATTAAGAAAAGAGAACACATAATTAGCAAACAAAAAGAAAAACAAAGTGAAAAAAATAAAACGATTCACTAAAAGGACATAGGAAAAAAAAAGATTTGAAATACAGAAGCATTAAAAGAATTACAACAATATTTTTCGGCATTCAACGCAGAAATAAAGAGACAAATATTTACACATAATTAGTGCAAGCCAAACAATACAGATTAATTAAAGGCAGAATAAAATATAAGTGAACCCAAATATAAAAGAATTTAATGAAATATTCGTACAACACACAATATTCAAGGCAACAATAATGAAATAAATGCATCGATAGTATATTAATAACACAGAAAATAGACATTAATTAACAACAGAATAAAATACAAACATAACTAAAAGAGGAAAAACATATATAAAGGCAGATGAAGACAGTATAAAATATATATAATACCTGAAGTGCTTCCAAAAAGAGCCCTCGTAACTAACTTTCAGGAAAATACAAATTATCCACAGATCACAGAACAGGTTAAACAACAACGAAGACAAAAAAGCAAGATCACAATAATTTCAGTGAGCTATAAAGAAGGAAGAACGTTAAGGGAAGTAAGATATGAAAAGTACTAAAACATATATATATATATATATATGTATATATATATAACCAAATAAGAGTGAGGTATATGTAACAGACAATAAATTCAAACTAAACAGGTGGCAGCATCCCAAAGAATCATATAATTAAAAAAATATTTAAAAGGAAGAAATCAGAAACTTGGTGAGCACGAATAGCTAAAGTAAACAAACAGTAAAAAGAGAGTATTACCTGACTATATCAAATAAACTTTAAAAATATATATTGGAAATGAAATTCTCTCATTTTCTTACTCTACTTTTAATTTTTTCCTATATATTCCCTCTTTTTTTTTCTTAACCTAAATAACACGGCAAAAATAAAACGTTAATTAAATTTTGTAAACAGTACCAAAATCATAAATGCGAAAAGACAGAGCATTAATAACAAAACCAGAGGTCATCATTAACATACAAAAAAATATAAACCGTGTAATATATCTCAAGGAAAGCAAAAAAATCCGAGAATCATCTAGAAAACACTGTAGAAACTCAAAGACATAAAATCAAAATATCCACATATTACTATACACACATACACGTACTTATATATATATATTAATCTTATGATAAGAATACCAAGACATTTTGAAAAAAAAAAGTCCAACCAAGGTAATATAAAAATGAAGCCCAATCTCTAAAAAGGTCCAAAAACCATGATAAAAATCCCATATTTGCGGATTAAAGCAAAAAAAAAAAAAAAACCCGGATAATAGCCCAAAATAAACCCAAAAAGCAAAAACAGTAAATCAGCCCTAAAAAAAAATTCACCAAAAATTTTCGGAACAACACAAATCAAAAACAACAGCAAGCATTAAATATAACAAGAAAGCTAAAACTTCAATACACAACAATGGATAATAAGGAAACAATAATAGGAAAAAATCAGAGAAAAATAAAGTTTTAAAGAGTGAAATTACCAGAAAAAGAGAAAGTCCTCACACGGCTTAGATCCATACAACGAAATCCAGATCTACCAACAAAAGATCAAAAAAAAAAGAGTCAATTTTTTTACACAAAAAAAAAACATACAAAAATTATAGCACACATAGTAAGAAAATAAAACTCAAAAGGAAAAAAAAAAACAAATAAATACTTAAAATAACAAAAACATAAAGAGAAGCCATAACCTAAATCGAATAAACAGAGAAAAGCAAAGGAAAAAGAAAAGAAAGATCAGAAGAGAAGTAAACAAAAAAGCTCGAAGAATAAAGGAGAGAGAGAGAGAAGAAGTTGAAATGTCAAAGAAGAGAAGAAGATAAATAGGAAAAAAAAACAACAGATTCGTATTAACACCCCACCATCATTAATACACCTAAGCTAATGAAAATACCAAAACACCCCCACCCAAAATGTACTTAACTTCTAAGCCTGAGGGTAAAATCGTAAAACCACAACATTAAAATTTGAAAAAATAAAAAAAATTAAATAGCAAAACGACAAAAAAACCCGTTACACTGTTCATACGGTTCATTCTACAGTGTTTTTGTCCTCAACTTTAGATACATATAATATAATAATAATATTAAAAGATAAACTTTACACATGGCAACATCCAAAATATACATATAATAAAAATAAATATATTTAACAAAAGAGAAAAAAGTCAGAAACTTACTTAATACGAATATCTGAGATAAACAGATAAGAAAGAGAAGAAATATCTCATAAAAATATGTGGAAAAATCCATAAATATATTCTAAAAAATCATTTCCTTAATTTTCTTCTTTCTTTTCAACTATTTTTTAAAATTTTTTGCTTTTTTCTTTTTTTTTTTCCAACGTAAATAATAGAAAAATATCAGAACAACATTAAATGAACTTGTGTGAATAGGACTGATATCATAAATGCAATTAGACAGATGATCAACAACAAAAAGAAACATCATCACTACTATCCAAAAAAAATCTAAAAAAAATAAGAAATATCAAGCAAAAACAATTTAAAAAACTAGGAAATAATTTGACAATGCTCTAGTAAATATTCTAGAAATCTAACACACGCATAAAAATCTTAAAATTATTACATATACGCACACGTACATCATCTATAGAACATATCAGATACCAGAAAAAGAGAACAAAATTAAAGAGCAAGTAGATACCAGAAAAAGAGAGAAAATGACAGAACATATCAGATCTATAGAACGAAGCCCACATCAACGAATAGAAGATCAAAGAACACAGGATTAAAAAAATATATAATAAAGAAATCCATGAACGCAAAAAATAACCCTTGAAGGAACAAAAGATCAAAAAACAGATGAGAAAAAAAAAAATCGAAGAACACAAAAAAGAACCTCCGAAAAAAAAGAGAGAGAAGAAGATAATAATTTAAATAAAAAATAAATGAAGAAAAGCCATAAGTGAAGGAGAAAAACAATCTGAAGAAATAAAAAGATGAAAGTGTGGAGATCTAAAAAAAGAGAGAGAAAAAGATACCAAAAAGATAACAGAAGAAGAGCATTCAAGAAAATCAAAAGCAATGACAACACATCTGGCGAAACAACCAAGGTCAAGTAGAAAAGACCAAACAATCCCACCCAAAACCCTCACCGAAGACAACTAATAAAAGGCTAATTTAGTGAAATTGGCAACACTTGCAATAAAAATACCAAAGAGCAGAACAACCAACGTCAAAGTCGAAAAGACCAAAAAACCACAACCAACCGCAAACCATAGATACAATTATGAGGGTAAAAACGTAATCCTAGAGCTAGCAACCAATTTGACTCCCACGTATCCCTCAGGAAATTACAAAATAATCCCCCACCTAAACAGCCAGTCCACACTACACTCAGGAATTCTTTATCGACGCATCTTATTAATCGCGTCAACAAAAATTGATTTTCTTGTAATGAGTATAGGAAATTATTTTATTTCTCTCACCAATGAGTCTTAGAGAAGTCCAAATTACGATCACAAAAAAATCATTATACAGGAAAGGCACAAAAAAATCATTTAGAGGCAAAATATTCCGAGTGAGAATCAGGGTCCTTAACAAATTAGGCCCTCCATGCACACATATTGCTAGCCCGATGGATTAATTGAGTAGGTGATCGATCCAACAAGATGAATTTGGTTTCCACACTAACCTATTGGCAAATATGGCTCATTGTCGATATCTAATTGATCAATGATCTGACTATAGGTCGTTTGATCTCAACTTTAGTACTCCTACAATAAATTCATCGAGATATATTCTACAATGGAATGACTACTATACGTACTCTTCTGTTGACTGGGTAAATTATGTATACGTTCGACCAAATCCAAATGGAACTATATTCATGATATATCATGTTATGCCTAACTGAGAGATATATCCGGAATAACTAGTATTCTCCCTTTTTCGTCTTTGAATACTTTATATAACGATACTATATATATATATATATATATAGGGCACCAATCCAGTCGATATTTTTTTTTTTTACCTATGCATAGATATCAATTTGGCCAATGAAAATTTAGCATGCATATTTTTTTATTGTAAAAAATAAGAGGGAGAAAGAGCATTAATGATGCACGTCTTTTCATGCACTTCATTATAGCTATTGGATCACCATCTAATGGTGATGGTGATCTAACGGCTAAAAAAAATACCTACCCATAAGTAAAGAAAAAAAATACCTATTGGATTGACAACTATATATATATAATTAAATGACGAATTGAGCTGTTTAGTTAGGAATGTTTCTAGTAAAATCTGATAATTCTTCTTAAAATATGGTTTTACTTATCCTAAAAAAAAATAACGAAATTTCTAAAAATTAAATGCACAGGGAATTATGGTATAAAATGGTACTTTTCTTCCTCCTCTATTCGTTAATAGAATCTTAATGTATGATCATATACGATTCTCTTGTTTTGTGTAAGAGAATAGTAATAATAATAATTAAAAAAAATTTAATCTTTTTTTTTTTTAAGTTTCCTACGATTCTATAAATTTTCATTGACTGCTAGCTATTGTCTTTAGATAATATGCTCCGTCAGAAATTCTGATATAACTATTGTCATTACGTGTAGTCAGTAAGCATCTTTCTTTAATTTTCCTCTGTCAATTAGTCATTACACAATTTAATAGTTGATATTTAATTTTCATTGTTTTTAATGAACTATTTGTTCTTCTGATTTTTTTCCTCTTTATTTTATTTTTTCCTTTCGGAGGAAAAGCTTGCTAGCCTTTTGTGTTTTTTCCCCCTTCTTGTTCCCTAATTATCCAGCCAAACTGATAAACTAATCGAAGAACACTACGGCAATTCCACAGGTAAAAACATAAATCTCAAAACCAATAAATAAAGCTACCACACAAGGGGCAACAACTAAACCGCTATAAATTAGATAAGGGGCAACAACTAAACCGCTATAAATTAGATAAGTCAAAACGGTGATCCAATAGCTAAAAAAAATATTTATACATAAGTAAAAAAAAATACCTATTGGATTAGCAATCTAGATATACATATATCTATATACTACATATATTTATTTAAGGACATACATTTTATATTAAAACCCTTTCTTCTATAAATTATTTCACTTCCATAATTTACTTCATCCAAAAATTTGATTTTAGTTATTTATGTCTTTAATAACTAATGTATACGTAATTTTAGGAATAAAAATTCTATTTAAATGATATATAAATTAATTCATGATATCTGAATATTTCAATCTAAATTAAATTATGGTTACTTTTCTAATCCTAATAAATACCATATATCTATTTTTATATTTATTCCTTTTATTCTCTTTATCTTTTTTACTTCTCTAGATTTTTCTCTTATCTAATTTCTATCAAAATTTGTTTGTTTCTAAGAATTTATTATTAACAACTAGAAATCTTATTACATGATATTATATCACATTATGTTGAAAATTGAAAAAAGAAAATAATTTTTGGATAATTGGTAGCAAAAGTCCACAAATTTTAGTATTTTTGGTATTTAGGTCCCAAATTTTTATTTTTGGACATTTAAATCCCCAATCTCTCATTTAATTTGTAATTTTTGTGTCTTAATTTTGTACAAAAGTTTTATGTTATGCCCCTAAAAAATAATTCTAGGTCCACAATTGTATATATATAATAGGGAAAAAAAAATAGAGAGTCAAAATTATTTGCAACCAATGTTATTGCATGTTATGGGATTAGCGGCTAGGTTACATAAAATCCAGATCCATGTAATGTCACATATGTGAATAATATGTTCAAACATTCGTTATTTGAGTTTCGGAGTAATTAATGAATAAGAAGTCAACCTTTAATTAGTTTTTCCAGATTCATTTGTTTTTGGTGAACACAATTTTTTCTTCAAACTGATATCTGCGAGACCTATTGTTTGTATGTCTTATATATTCTCGGTCAATTCAACTATTATCTAACAAAATCATTCAATTTTTTTTCCCTGAAAAATACGGTTAGAATATTATTAGAAAATATAATTAGTGATTAAATGTTTTTATTTTTAAGCTAATATGTCAAAATCTTATTGGATTGACAAATTTTACAAAATAAATAAACAAATGATCTGGGTTTTTATGTAGCATGACTTTTTATTAGATTAGATATGATAGAAACACACTAATAGACTCTACATTTTTTAACATTGTATTAATTACATGGTTTTTGGTATAGTTGCCTCTTGAATTTTTCGTGGATTGGCAATGTGACCCTTGAATTAAATTTTTTTTCAATTAACCCATTAAATTCTCGAAACAGTGGCAATCGACTCCAATCCATTAAGAGCTGTTAAATTGTGGACGGAATTGACATGCGCCAGTCATGGGCTGGTCATTGCTGCATTCTTTAGGGGAGTAAATGATATTTCCTTAAATAGTCATTTATTTGAGGGAAAAATAAAAAGAAATTTAAAAATTTTTGGTAAAAACTAAAAAGATTAAAATTCAAACTTTACTAAAATTATCTCTAAACTAATTTAAATTACACATAGTTAATTAAATTAATTAAAATTTAATTGGAATTATTTAAATTTAGAAATATTTAAAAAATAAATTAAAGATCTTTTTTTAATTGAATAAGTCTATAGAGAATAAATTTCTGTATTGCTTCGTCATTGGATTTTAGTAAATATACATAACAATATTTTGTGCTATCATCGACAAAAGTAATAAAACACTTATTGTCTCCCCTTGTTTGTACAAATTTTAAATCACAAATATCACTGTGAACTAAATCAAGGGGTTCAGTATTTCTTTCAATAGTTTGAAAAGATGACCTTGTCAATTTTGCCTCAACACAAGTTTGACACTTACGTTTTGTATCAATTTGGAAATCAGGAATATGATTTAAGTTAATTAATCTATGTATAGTATCATAATTAACATGTCCTAGTCTACCATGCTATAAAGTAGAAGACTCAATCAAATAAGCAGAAGAACTAGCTTTATTGATATTGGGCTTTACAGTCATTACATTTAGTTTGAACATACCCTCACATTCATATCCCTTTCCCACAAAAAGACCATTTTTGGTCAATACAAATTTATCTGACTCAAATACTATACGGAATCCGTGCTTATTCAGAAGTGAAACAGACACAAGGTTCTTACGGATATCCGGTACGTACATCACGTTATTCAGAGTCAGTTCTTTCCCAGAGGTTATCTTTAGCACCACTTTGCCTAGACCTTGTACTTCAGAGGTGGCTGAATTACCCATAAAGAGCTTCTCCTCATTCCCTACCAATTCAAAGGTTGTGAACAGGCCCTTGTCAGAATAAACATGTCTTGAAGCTCCAGTGTCCATCCATCATTCCCTTGGATTGGACCCAACAAGGTTGACTTCAGAAATGACTGCAGACAGACTTATGTTTTCTACATCTTTTATGATGTCATCCACTACGTTGGCTTCATTCTTCTTCTTCTTTAAAAGTCGGCAATCTGAAGCCATGTGACCCATCTTGTCACAGTTAAAGCATTTTCCTTGAAATTTTTGCTTCTTGCCTACTCCACCTTTAGGTCCTAGCTTGGATCCTTTCTTTGATTTGTTTTTCTTAGCCTTGTAGCCTTAATCATGCTCCACAATATTTGCCTTTGTCCCAGATGTACTAGTTATGGCTCCTATCTTTTCAGCACATTTGTTGTCCTTTTCAATGCGAAGCCTTATAACAAGGTCTTTAAGGCTCATGGCCTTTCGCTTGTATTTTAGGTAGCTCTTGAAATCCTTCCATGAAGGGGGTAGCTTCTCAATGATAGTAGCTACTTGGAAGGGTTCACAAAGGGCAATTCCTTCTGCCTGAATCTCATAAAGAATCAATTGAATCTCCTGAATTTGACTGATTATAGTTTTTGAGTCGACCATTTTATAATCGAGGAAGCGTCCCACCAAAAATTTCTTGGAACCAGTATCCTCAGTTGTATATTTATGATCTAGTGACTCCCACAATTCCTTTGCCGTTTTCTTATTACGATATACACTATATAATAAATTGGTCAAACTATTCATTATATAGTTCCGGCATAGGTAGTCAGATTGTTTCCAAGCATCCACTGCAGCAAGAACTTGGAAATCTTACTCATCTTCTCTGACTTTTGGAGCCTCTTCAGTTAAGAATCTTGCAAGGTTCAATGTGGTCAGATAAAATAACATTTTTTGCTGCCACATTTTGAAGTTCAACCCATTGAACTTCTCAGGCTTCTCTCCATAGTGTGCTGCTGGTATCATTGGAGTTACAAGAGAGTTTGGCACTCGAGCCACAGTAGGGATTGGCACTGTCACTGCAGATGCCACAGCAGGCTGTTGAGAACTAGCCATGTTCTCGGCATTGACAACATCAGCATTGTTGTTCGCCATCTCTGAAATTAATCAATCAAAGATTAATAATTTCAGTACAAATTTGTTCCCAGGAAAGGCCAGAGGGTTCACAAACAGGTCCCACTTAAAATCCTGCCTCCTAGACAGAATTTCAAAGAAACTCCCAGGAAAGACGTGGAGGGGTCACAGTTGCTTCCTCTTTAAACCCAGTCTCTTTAAACAGAACACAAATTCTCCTCCACAAGAATTCCACACTAAGAATAATTGTAATAACAAAGCAACAGAGCAATATATATATATATATATATATATATATATATATATATATATATATTCAAACAACTAGAATTATATATATTGTAAATATGAGCATAAAGAATTTAACAAATAAATTCTAACATGCAACCTAGCATAAAGAATTTAATAAAATAAATTCTCACATACAACATAGTATAAAGAATTTAATAAAATAAATTCTAACATGAAACCTAATATAAAAAATTTAATAGATAAATTCTAACATACAACCTAGCATAAAGAATAAAATAAATTCTGACATGCAACCTAGTATAAAGAATTTAATAGATAAATTCTAACATGCAACTTAGCATAAAGAGTTCCAAGAAATTCTAACATACAACCTAACAAAAACCTTATATAAAGCAATGCGTCAGTTTTAAGATTGTAAGAATCAAATTAACAATAACATATAATATATAAGATTATAAAGATATTTAACAAACGTTTACAATAAAATTTAAAATAAAATTTAAAGTTACCAAAAGTTTGGTCCATACTTCAATAGAATTTCAATAACACTTCGGAAATACTGTTACCGTCGAGGTCTGTATAGGACACAATGTCTTTCAAACTGATTCGCTCCCTCCACTAGAATGCTTGAGGAATTTAGCTAGTGTCAGTTTTCTAGGATACAACGACAAAGAGTAGCAGGCATAGCACAACACCTCCACTCTAGGAACTGGATAGTTTTGAACTCCAACACACTAAGAACCCTAGCTACGAAATTTCTAAACATTCGAATAATTTCAACTAGTAAACTCAAGAACTCAAGAACACTTGAAAAACTAGAGAAATTGAGAGAGGGCGGTAGAGAGACATTAGAGAGGAAGCTACTGATTTTTTGGTGTGTAGAATGAGGTGGGAAAGCACTTCTTTTATAGTCATTTAGAGTGAGAGATTACAGACTATACTTTCAATTGGAATAAATCCAATAAAGTCAAATATGGCTGTTACATGACCGAAAAATGCCTAGCACTAATGCTTGGTAGAATGGAAGATTTCTAGAACCTCCTCCATTGCTGTTACAAAGCCAAAACACCTAGCACAACCGTAAAAAGGTTGGCAATTTTCTAAAGGAAAATGCTTGGTAGTTTTACATGTAACTGACCATTGAATTGAAGCAGAATTAGGGAAAAAAAAAAAATCTGGCCCGTAGCAAAAGAATGGGCTTACAAGAGTTCAAGTTTTTGGCTCGGCATTCGTGTCCGCAGGTGCGGGCACACACGAGCCCATGCAAATTCAGGCCCAAGTCTGATGATTTGCACCCTCCCTGTGCGCGCCTGAGAAAGTATCTGTGGTAGTTATTCTTACCACCATCACAAAACATGACTCTATATAAACTATTAGGAATAAGCTTCTCCCACCAATATGAGACTTCTTGTTTTTCCTTTCATTTTTCAATTCTAATGGTACACTTTTGAGTGATAATTTTTTATTCATTCATGTACCATTTTGAGGGTGTGAATATACGAAATCGATGTCCTCACGGAGGAGAACAAGAATTCACTAAGACCTTTCATCAACAAAATATGGGTCATACTCAATTTTTAGCTTCAAAATGGTTCATGAAAATGGGTTTTATAACAATTTTAATCTTTATAAATTACTTGGGCTTCCAAGCCCAAGCTAAGCCCATATTCAATTCTTAACCCATTTTCTAACACTTTCCTGCTGCGATTCTTGGAAACAAAAGTGCTCTAACCGGAGAAAATGGCAAGGTTGTGGAAAGCGGTCCAAATGATTACATTTTCATACACTATACTGATCATGGTGGTCCTGGAGTAGTTGGTATGTAGATTAATTCCAACAAGTAATAAAAAGCTGGCATGTAGATTAATTCTAACAAGTAATAAAAAAGACATTTTTTCTTTCTTTTTGATGGAATATTAGCTATAATTTCGATTTTAAGACTTATGTATATCTTATAACTTTTTTTTTCTTGGGTATTTTAGAGATGATTGACGAAGATCTATATGCTAGTGATCTCAACAAGGTTTTGAAGCAAAAGCATGATGCCAACGGTTATAAAAGCTTAGTGAGTTATGCCCGTCACTTGGATTAATTATTTCTGAATAGAGACTAGATCGATTTTTGCTAATTATTAGTTCTAACATATGTATCACATATATATATATATGGTTGCCAATCTAATAGGTATTTTTTTTTTAGCGTTGGATCATCATCTAATGGTGATCCAATAGCTATAATAAAGTACATAAAAAGACGTGCATAAAAAAATGTGCATGCTCAATTTTCATTGGCCAAATTGATACCTATGCATAGGTAAAAAAAAAAATACCTACTGGATTGGTGCCCTATATATATATATATACACACGTATATAGTTGTTCTACCTCGAAGCTTGTGAATCCGGGAGCATGTTCGAGGGGCTTCTTCCAAGCAATATAAGTATCTATGCAACAACGGCATCAAATGCAACGGAGGATAGTTGGGCAGAATATTGTCCTGATTATGGTGCTCCTCAGGAGTACGACACTTGTTTGGGAGACTTGTATAGTATTTCTTGGCTGGAGGATTGGTACGCATGCATGCACGCACCATATAATACATTCATATATACATAATACATATAACGCTTGTATTTATTATAGATTGTGTATGCATATAATATTCAATTTCAGATCTAACACTAAATTAGCTTGTTAATTAATTGTTTGATTTTTGGGGTTACGAACAGTGACGCAAAGGACTTACATGCCGAAACTTTGGAGCAGCAATACGTATCGGTAAAACAAAATTGAAGTTCTATCTTGGCTTGTTTGTTAACACATTTTTTTTTTTCGGGAAAAGAAAGCTGATAGAAATTTTCTGAAATAACAAGTTGAAATATCGAACATATATATGCTCGTCTTTATTTTCACTTTCATACATTAGATAATTAAATTAGAATATTTATGCTATAGGTTCGAAATAGAACATTGGAAGGAACCAAGTTCAATGGAAGTTCTCATGTTATGCAATACGGAGATCAGAGTTTAACTGTGGAGTTTCTCTCAGTTTATTTGGGTAGCAACGCTCCTAATGGTACTAGTAGCCCCTCTCTCACACCATCAGCACAAATATTTTTCCCCAACGTGATGCTGGTCTAATTCATCTTCAGCACAAGGTAATTTCTCAATATTTCTTCTTTTTCAAATTGTTTAATTCACTACAATTTACATTCTCTGATAATGTATTTCAACCCTCTCCTAATTCGTTGACTCGATCATCATTTCTAATTAATTTCGTTCTTCTCTAGATCCGAAAAATATCAGATGTCAGCTCTCAGGAGTATGTCCAAGCTCAAAAGAAGCTACGTGACAGAATTTCTCATAGGGAGCATGTTGACTATAGCATAAATCACATAGGAAATCTTTTGTTTGGATTCAAAAATGGCTCGAAAATTTTGAAGAATGTTCGATCTGCCGAGCAGCCTCTTGTAGATGATTGGGATTATCTCAAGACCTATGTAAACCTTCTTATCTATTATTATACGTTATCATATATATACATATATATATATATATATATATAAGTACCAATTAAGTACATGTAATTAATTAGCATTAGTATTGAACTATATTAATTTGAGGTTCTTGATGTTGAATGCAGGTGAAGACTTATGAGAAGTACTGTGGATCTTTATCGACATATGGACTGAAATATACGCGAGAAGTTGCCAACATTTGCAATGCTGGGGTAATGTCGATCAAATGGCTACAGCATCAATTAAAACTTGTTCTTAGAGAACATCCATGCTTCTCTTTTAGTACTATATTATGTTACATTGAGTTCTTTTTCTAATTTTCAACTTAAAGGAGTGTAATAATGAATAATCATGTAAGCTGATCATCTGTAAAGTTATTGCTATGATGGACTTTGTAACTGAAGCTATGTAATAAAGGAAATGAGCATGGATATATATATCTTGCCAGACAAAAATTATTAATTTGCAGTTTAATTTGCAGCATATATATAATACCAAGAATAAAATATTTCCATTCATTCAATTCAAATTTTGTACTATATGTATGAAGATTTTGTATCTTAGACCCTCTTAATTAAGTGTTTGATTTACTATATTTTATCACTAAACCAAGCTAAATCACTACGGACAGAAAATTAATCGAGGGTTCTCAGACATTAATTGGTAAGTGATTCGGTTCATACAAATCAAATGCTAGCTGCAAATCTTGACAACATTCTACAGAGTCCCACTTCTATTCATGAATTCGGTATATCACATTTCAAAGATTATAACAAATCAACTTTTGGGATGTTCTTCTATTATAAAATTACCATATCATATTGTTTTTTACTTCATTAATGCTTTATATTTTTCTCACCTAATTAACTCGCCTCCTCTTGAAAACTTTAGCTTCTCTTCCAACATTTCTCACTTTCGTTGACTGAATCTGTCTTGAGCTGCTTCTTAGTCCCCTGACATGTGCAGACACTTCTCTATTCTTCAACTTCACACGGTGGTGATGGCGAGAGGCGCCAATCCCACTTGAACTTTTGAAGAAATGATTATGAAAACCTATCTTCTTCTCCTCTTAATAGAGTTGTTCTTTCTAGTGACATTAACCCAATGGTGAATACTATCTCCAGAAAAGTCAGGTTCATCACTCGTACTGTAGCCTTTTTCGATATCTTGAAAATGACGATGGTAGCGTCGACGGCGGTGGTTTATCCTCTTGGTGTTAATTAACTTGTGCCACAAGAAACAGGTAATATCTTCTAATGCATACCAATATGCCTCACATGCAGCCCAACACATCTTACAGAGGCTTCTTCCAATGCATTGACAGATCCCAACCTTGAATAATATGTAGAAGGACAATAAAGCTGGAAGCAGATAAAGATCATAAAAAGGCAAAAAAAAATTTTAAGACTATGTTTAGAAACTGAACTTCCAAAGCTAATCATGTCAATCAAATTTGTTTGTAAAAACTTACAGTGAAAGGTAAATTTACTTATGTAGCAGAGGAGCAAGATCATCAATAGTCTCAACAGGTTTGAGATACATAAATGCTCAATAAAACAAATCATATTCCATGGTCCAGAACAAATGCCCCTGCAAATTTATGTGAATAAAATAAGGCCCCTTCTCATCACTGCTTTAGAAATGCATACAAAGATATACTGTAAATCCTTGTGACCGAATACAAAAGTATTAATGCTGATACTATAGGTGAAAAAGAAACATTGAAAAGGAAACAATGAAATGGGAGAGCAAAATACAGGGCACAAAGGCTCATATAAGACCTCCTAAAGAAAAATTAAAGTAGAAAAGTTTAAACTAAAGAGCAAAAAGCATCAAAGCATGTACCAAAATACTAGTTCCTACCTTTCATGAAAAAAATACTAACTCAGTATACAATAAAAAGATCTCATACATATCTATACATTCTTCTTTTCCAACAGGGAAAAATAAATTAGTAAATATAATATTTAAGGAAAAACAATCTTTTACGGTAATAAGTTTATTGACCATAACAAAGACCAACAGTAAATAATTAATGGGATAGAAACTAAAAACTGACCATAACAAAGACCAACAGTAAATAATTAATGGGATAGAAACTAAAAACATACAGCGTCATCATAATAAATAAGAGTATCCATAATTAGTTTCTGAACTTTTATTTTTGTATCGTCTACAAATTCTTCTAAGTCCTTGTATAAGAATCTAATGACTTTTTTGGCGAAAGTTATGTTTCTTATTAGTCTCACTTTCAAAACTAAAATGATCAAGGGTGAAGATATCCTCAAAATGTGGTCATTTAACAAAAATTCTTATCTAACCATTCCACTTAGAAAAATAATAAACAGAAAACATAAATATCACCAAATAAGTCCAAAATGTTGGTTTCTAATCAATTTTTGTTTCTTATGGTAATTATTTCTAATCAAAATACACTGGTTAGATTTTGGCAAAAGTAAAAACTAGATTTTTTAAAAAACTTTTTTGAGAGGAAAAAAAAATCCAAAATTAATACGTATAAATAAAGTTGGAAAAGCTATAAATCATATAAATAAAAGATTATTCATTTGACACTAAACTAGAATAGAAGAAGATAAAAGTTCAGAGACATATAACGGACCAAATACATGTGTCTATGATATACATACATGATAAATATATTTATATATAATGAATGAAATATGAGAATTTGAACTATTACTCGCATGAACAACCGAATACAGTCTTAAAAGGAGCCGTAATGGCGCTCCCGAAAAGACCTCCAATGCCATTGGCAGCTTGACTGATCACACTTCCCATTGCCGAAAAAAAAAATCGCACTTTTTTAAGTGTTAGCCACCACCATTTCCTTCTCCTCCTATCTTTATATGTATCTTAGTAATATTCTCAATTTGACTTCGTCCCGGAATTCTGAAAAAAAAAAAATACACAATTAAAATGGGAAGTATCATAATTAAAGATTCAAGTGAGAAATAGTTAATATCATCATATAATAAAGAAAGCATGACGGGAAATTCCCTAACCTGAAATGATAGAAGAGTGTTTCAATTGGGAGAATGAACAAGGGAACGGTTTCAATTTTCAAACGGTCAAGGAGGCAAATAGAAAAATACCGGTGTTATTACTTCAAAGTGGGCTGGTCATATAGCATTAGCACGCTATTGGACTTCAAATCTGGGTTTTAAATCTTGATCCATGTGAATCTTATTGGCTCTCTTCGAGAGGAAATTAGACATTATACCGTAATTTAGAAAAAAATTTGAAAAATACAGTGGTTTAAGTTTTTTTAAGGTGCAGTACGATTTTTATTAGATAAATATCATTTTTAAAATTTATTTAGAAAAATGCCATTTTTTAAAATAGTAACTAGTTTCTGGTAACCAGTTTCTAGAAACTAGTAACTAATAACGAAAGGTATTTATAATTGGTAATTAAAAACCAGGTAACAAGTTTCCAGAAACCGATAACCAATAACTATTATTAAAAATGGTATTTTCTAAATATTTTTTAAAAAATGATATTTTTCTAATAAAAATTGAAAATTTGAAAGAAACCTAAGTTCCGTATTTTTGTAATTCTTTTAGTTTTTTATATGTAAAAGTGATAGAAACCTATGTTCAACTTCAAACTTCAAAGGTTAAAGTGAAAGAGCCACGCCCTCCCTCTCTCTCTCTCTCTCACATACGTGGCTGGACCACGTCATATATTTTTGTTATATGTTTTCTACTTTTTTTTTCCTTTTTTTTTTTGAAAGATTTCTCTTTTTTCTCCGAAAAGGATGTTATGTTTTATTATTAACACATATATCTGTGTGTATATCTACATAAAATTAAATACTAAAATTTGAGCATTGGACATTCATTAAAAATAAAGGAAATTAAAGTAAAACACAAACTAATGTGCAAACTAAGATAAGGAGTGCGAGCCACATCTCTTCTCCACTCTTATGTCATTATTTGACATTATGAATATATTATTAAAATATGAGATATTTTACTAAAATTCACATACTAAGCAGTTAAACATGAAAGAGCAAAAAAGAACGGTATTAGCACTCTCCAACAAAAATTAGGAAAAAAATGTAATATGATTTTAATTATTTGAACACTTAATTCAATTTTATGGTGTTTAAGTAAAATTTTAAAGTTTTATGTGATTAGTATGTTGTATCCTAAACGTCTAAGTCTTAATAATTAAGCCTAACAATTTACAAAATTACAATGGGCATCTCTTTAAAAATCCTAAAAAAAAATTCTTTATTTTTTTGTTGGCAATTTAATAAAAAAATGTAAAAAGAATGAAAAAGATAGTGTTGCTAACACTCCTCTTTTAGCTACTTATTTGTTTAGCATAAAAAGGTTTCTAGAAGGACAAAGAGGGGTAGAAAGAAAGCTAAAATACAATTTTTGATGAGAGAGAGGGTGAGAGTGAAGTGGTGAGTACCCCTGCAAACTCATCAAACTGAACCAACCAAATTGAGTCTTAAGTGGCCATAGGGAATAAATGAAAAAATGGAGTAAATGACAACTACCTTCCGTCATTCATTTCAACCTCCTTAAGGATGTAAGGATGTAGAATTACCCTATCTCCTTCCAACTTACCAACCAAAATGAAGAACTATTATGCTCTCCTTTCCTCATACTCCCCTTCCTTCCTAATCCATCTATCGTCCGTACGAAACATAGTCCAAAGAGTGTGAGTGAGTTTTTTGTTAACATTCTTTATTTTGTTTCTCTTCTAGCCTTCCAAGGCTTCTGCATGCTAGAAGAAGCAAGTTAATCAACTACCTCATCGAGCAAAAAGAGACATGCCTAAAATACCAACGCTCATTTTTATCTTTTCTGTGTTAGCAATAAGACATTTCTCCGAACGTCAAAGTAATTTACTCTTCAATCAAATTCTAATAAGCCGGGAAATTGCTTACCAGCACTCATTTAATCTTTTTTCTGTTTTTATGATCAAGATAGAAAAAATGAACAAGACGAGTGAGCAGCAAACATATTCTTTTCTTTCCATTCTTCAAGTAAAACAAAGAAAAAATTATTTTCATGACAGCATGGATGGTCAATTACAAACAATATCATCTATATCTTTCAAGCGAGAAAAAGAAGAGACCAGAGAGCAGACTCCTTTTGAGATCAACATATAAGCTAAAGGAACAAATTAACGTTATCAGAACTATGACAAAGAAATTGGGAGAAAAAATCAAAAGCACACAATTCTCACACAATCAAAATCCAGAGTTTTCTAGACATACATACTATATGACAATTGTCAACCAAGATGATGGACACAACAGAATTCAGGGCACAAATGAAATATCTTTGAAGTATTCATGCTCAAGAGCACTTCGCGCCGTAATTCTTTTGCTGGGATCCAAGCAAAGCATTTTCTGTCAAGTGAAAGAAAGAAAGAAAGAAAGAAAGAAAGAAAAAAAATTAATACTTGGGGAAACAGAACAATACCAAAATCATGTGAAATATCTAGCAAAAAGAATATCTAATGTCTAAGATGAAGGGTGTTTCTCTATATAGGATGAGGGCTTTGTTGAGGTTTAACTTTAATGTGTTACACAGAGTAGCTTGACATCAAGAGAACGGCTTGAAGGAGTCAGAAAAGGGGGAAGTAAAAAGAAAGGGCTTGTTTGCCGAGTTTATGTTTTTTGTTTTTTGTTTTAAAAATAAAAAGGATGATGATATTTTCTCAAACATCTTGAGAACTATCTCCACCATTTCACTTTTAAAAACCAAAAACATAAATAGTGTCAAGCAAGCCCTAAGAATTTCAATATCACTTGCTCCTTACAAAGCCACCATTGACTACTTATTTTAATATCTTAAGCACTGACCCGCACCACAAGGAAAAACAGAAAGATAGAAATATATATATACAAGAACATTAGACAGCAAAGGAACAAAAATGTCTATTTTGGATATTACAGATCAATTAAGCTTATTCAAGTCTCATGCTAACAGAATATCTTACTTAAACTAAGTATTAATCTACAAAAACAAAAAACAAAAACAAAAACAAAATACAAAGAAGAACCATATACTGTCATGATCATACAGAAACCATGGAATTTTACTTTTTCAACTCCAATGTTCTGACATTATGCAAGAAAAGTAAGATCTTTTTCTCGTTATTACTCACAAAGATTAAAAAGGAACTTCATAGCGAAAGTAGCTTCTTGAGCAAGCGACAAGCAACTAACATCTTCTACCCAAAAGAGAGGCAAACAAAGGAAAAGAAATCCAATAAAAACAAGAAGCCACTAACAATGACATACTTAACGACTAGGCTATTTATCATTTTCTCACAAGTTGAGATGCATAGCAAGTAGATCCAAACTTACAGAAAGAAGATCGATACCAGCTGACCCAATATTTGGAACAATAGTTGCCAAGTCCTGCAAGTAGCAAAATAAAGAGTACATTATTGAAAGTTCTCAGTGAAATAAGTTTCTAAAATTTCCTAAAGAAGAATAGCAAACAAACATGAGGTAAAAGGGAAAATTACCTTTGGGGGCCACTTAGGAAATGCAGATTTAAAATCAGGCAAAGAACTGACACCAGGCCATGTATCCTCATTTGGGGTACCTAAGATTCTTTACATAAAGAACAACCCAGTGAGAACATATTACGTGCGTGATAAATTGGAACTTTTTGCAACCAACTTCTTTTATGAATTCTATTAGGAATTTGAAGTTCTGGCATCATTTTCCAACAATTTCTAAATAGCCAAATCTCACCAAAGATTCTTTTTTTCTTTTATAATGTATAACCATATAAATTTAATCGAAATACAGATATGAGAAATATGTCACTTACTCAAGGTCAGAAAATCCTTATTTTCATACATTCCAAAATAGTGTTTCTAAATCAGAGGTTTGTAATTACAAAAGTCAGAAAGCAGGTTCAAACGATAAGGTTGACCATATTACTGCATGTATGACAATCATAGAGTGATTGGTGTTGATTAACCTTTTTTCATAGAGTGATTGGTGTTGATTAACCTTTTTTGTTAAGTGTCAATTTACCAATTTGTTTGTATGAGTTATTGGATTCAAGCAATAAATTTCACCTATGAAAGAAGACAAAGAAGCAAGGAAATGGGGTGAAAGTGATACTTAGTCGGAAATATATTCACCTGAATATCTTGAACAACTCGTCAATCTCAGAGTCCCCAGGAAATAACGGTCGTTGGTTCACCATCTCAGCAAATATACACCCCACGGACCACACATCGACAGGGGTGGAATAATGACGGGATCCAAGCAATATTTCTGGTGCTCTGTACCATAGGGTCACCACCTAGACAGAATCCCAGGAAATTATTAACCCAATTCTGGCCATAATTTACTAACTGAAGAAATTCATCATTTAAAATCCCATTAAGAGGTAGCTGTCTTAAAAATAAAAGGCATAGAAACAAAAATTACATAATTATACCAAAAACAAAGTAGTCATAAGTTTTTACCAGAAATTAATGACTTATAATAAAGAATATTTCTAAATCTCATAGTTATCAAGGAAGGAGCTGCTAAAGCATCCACTTCTGCAAAAAAGACCAACAAATTTACAGAAAACCTCCCATTGTTTGAAAGAACCAACAAAATCTTTCTCTAATAGAATATTAAACTTGCTAGTCTTCCATATACCACCTGAATTGAAATTATAGCAGCTGTCTGAATGCTAGATATGCTTTTGAAGATAATGTAATCAGATTAAGCTGCCACAACTTTTTTTTTCACTTTTATATTCTTTGTGCACTTTAAGGGAACTAAAATTGATCTTAGAGTCATAAAGATCAAACATTATAGCTATTAGAAAAGAATTACGAGCAGGGAAGGAAATCCAAATCCATTGCAAATTAATACCTCATGAGTAAAGGTCCTAACTGGAATACCAAATGCTCTGGCCAGTCCAAAATCTGCAAGCTTCAGTGCATTGGTGCGACGATCAATCAGTAAATTCTGTGGCTTTAGATCTCGATGAAGAACTCTATGAGAATGACAATAAGCAATGCCACGGAGAATTTGATAAAGAAACATCTGCAGAAATGCAAAAATAACCACATGAAGTCCCGTTGCATATAGTACCAATCAACAAAGAACAATTAAAGAACAAAGGACTGATTCACTCAAGAGTAGTGTATAACAACCTCAATAGAAGCTACCCAAAAAAAAAAAAATCAATGTCTTATTACGAGATTATGATATTTTTATTAAGAATTATACATGAAGAACAAATGATAAATGGCCTGCAAATTTTATAAACCTATTCTTTTGCAAGGTCAGAGAACAAATCACTAATGCACAAGGTGTTAAAGGGCAAATGAAACTCACTTTTATCTGGTGTAGATCCTTTGCGAAATCTGGAGAAGAATCCATGTGCTTCTTCAGATCCAAGTCCAGGTATTCAAAAACCAAATACAAACGCTTCTCACTGTGCACTACATCCTGTAATCTGTGAACAAAATCACATCAACAATATTTAATTGCTACACTATTTAGGTAAAAACAAGAGCCAATTTTTTTTTTCTTTTTTTCAAAGAACAAAATGAATAGTTGTAATCTCAAAATTCAATAATAACTAACCAATCCAAAAGAGTTTCAGATTGAAACTGTTTCCCAGATTAGAACTTTACAGTTTTATGCAATAGGGGAATTCTTCCTCAAACATCCTGAAACATCTCTTACAAGCGCTCACATCTTTTTGGACCCATTATCAAAACACTTACATGGTTGGACACCAAAAACAATTAGACCGTTTTTTCCCCCCTCAATTCAGGACCTCAGCCACTTTGAAAGATCAATGGGCCAGTCTCCTGATCAGTAAGCTAAAAAAGGCGAAAGAAAAGTGCACCTACACTTGACACATGCATACTTCTTACTTAATTAAAACTTGTCACAAACTAGAATGTGGTTCAGTTTAAATACCTGACAATGTTCCCATGCTGCATTTCTTTCAAGAGAGAAATTTCCCGTATAGCTGTGCTTGGCACTCCCTCATCTTCTTGCTCCAGACGGATCTTCTTCAAAGCTATAGTCTCATTAGTGACACGGTCACGAGCCTTGTAAACCACACCATAGGTCCCTTCACCAATCTTCTCAACTTTTTCATACTAACACATTAACAAACATCACCAATCAGAGCATTTAAGAAAAATGAAAGACGAAGAAATCAAATCTGTGTGTGTGCGTGTGTATATATATATATATATATACACACACACACACATACATAGAGAGAGAGAGAGAGAGAGAGAGAGAGAGAGAGAGATAATTAACCTGGTCCATAGTCAAGATCAGGTAGTGCCTATGCTATATATGAGTTGTAAGGCCTAAAAGGAAGAAAACAATTAACGTGTTTAGAAAACCAGTAGATTCATTTTTTACATAAGTGACTCTGAAATTTCATTTAGGGTCCTTAAGGGAGAACTCTCTCAATCTTCAATTGCATATGCCATATAGAAAATAAATATTATATATTCTTTCATGAAATAAAATAAAATAAAAATGAAAAAGAGAAAAAAGAAAAAAAAAATCTAAAGTGAAACGCCATTGGAATAGATCCAAATTCAAATGTAAAGTAATCAATAAATCCCGAAGTGCATTAAAAAAGACCTTCATAAAAACTCCATGGAATCAGCCAATACAGAGCACGGAGATGAAGCAAAGGTGGCCACTAGCAACTTGATCAGCCCCTGTAACATATAGAAATCCAAATTAACATAATTTGCATCCAAGGACAGTATCTAAACACTACACAATTTCCGGGTTAAAACAAAAGATTAGACTGATGAAAAAAAATTTTAAAAAAAGGAACATAGGAATTAATTCATTTGCATTTGATGATTCTTTTTGTCACTAAAAGATCTAAGTACGAATCCGGGCCCTCCTATTTCTTTCTCATTAATGCAATTCCGAAGGAGATAATGTCCCCTAGTTAAATCCAAGTTAGCAATCTAATAGCCAATTTATATTCATTCATCAACTAAATAACTGGTCCCCCCACACATAGCGCCCCTACACTGCAAAATTATGAATCCATTGTTTTCTTCTTGAGAATTATGACATTATTCATATATATATATATATATATAAATATATATATATATATATATATATATATATATATACATAGAAACATAAAGAAGTACAAGACTCAATAACACATTTCACTTTTCAGTAATATACTAAACCCAAAAACTAAGCAATAATAAGTACCACAATTTGACCAAGAATGTAAGATCTCAGTTCATCAGACAGCACATAAGCCAGGATTAATATCAGACAAAATTATTATTTTCTTTCTGCTAAGATCCACCATTCCTTCCTTCCCAATTAGCTTTCTTCTCCTTTCTTTTCTTTTTTTTTTTTTTATAAGAAAAAGAATAAAATAATATAAAAATGTACACTCAAAGAAAACATGTAGACCATACATGAGAGTGAAGTGAAGATATAAGGAAATGTGAAGTGAAAATCATATATACACACACATATACAAATATATACATACAGAGAGAGAGAGACAGAGAAACAGAGACAGACAGAGACAGAGACAGAGAGAGACGAAACCTGCAATTGCAAGTGAAGGGCGACGGCGGCGGCCGGCCAGTGGGGCGGCGGTTCAGAGCGGATCGGTACAGACAGTGAAATGAGTGGAAATGGAAATTGAACAGAGAAATGTACAATGTGTTTGGATATTGGATTTTATGATATGATTTGTGTTGTTAGGGTTTTATAGTTATATACTCATTTAAACATTTTTTATTTGTTTGTTTACAAAAAGCTTTTCTCTTTTTTGAAAAAAAAAATTAGTTTTTGACGTGTGAAGCAGTGAAGGTCTACAACCACAACAATGCACTTTTCTTTTCTATTTTCTTTTTCCTTTTTCTTTTTCTTTTGGAAGTTTTATGAGTAGATGATAATTACACCGGTAATATAAAATTTTAGAAAGAAAAAAAGTTTATTTACCTATAATAGAATATTTGATAAAAAAAAAAAGGAACATTTGATCAATTTATAAATATTCATTGTTTACACCATAGAATTCTTCCAAAGAGTAAATATCATCTTTTTGTTTTTACCAAAAAGAATGAACGCTTTTAGCCATTCTTATATTTTCACGGATTTTTAACCAATCACAAAATTGTAATATCAGAACTCCCCCCCAAAAAAAAAAGAATTCTTATGCACGCTTACATAAAAATCACAAGCAAAGGTGTCAAAATATTCTAAAAGCCAACTAGATTGAGTCTCTCCAAAGGTGTCAAAATATTCTAAAAGCCAACTAGATTGAGTATCTGCTTAGGATCGACCATTGAAAATTGGAAATCTAATTCCAGTTGGATTTGATTGTATCTAATTTTATCGCTATCGAATTAGATAAGAAAGTTGACCAGCAACGATCTAATTTGGTTACAAGAATTTCATCTTTTAATAGAATTTGTTGTTGTAAAGGATATGACTTTCTTGTGATAATAAATTCGTTATCTCTCAAGAAAATATAAATAAAAAAATCGATCAACGTGTATACCTACGAATTCTTTTTTACTATTTTTTTTAAAAATTTTGTCATTGTCCAATATTTGTATTTTCCCATTCATAGTACAAGCCTAACCATACTTGGTCACACCCTCTTTTATAATTCTTTTAATTAAGGTGTTTTTACTAATTATTTTGTGTGGGCTTCTGAATATTTGTGTTGATTTTGCATTAGTTTTTATTAGACTCACATTTCTCTTTAGTATTTAGAACTTTTAAAACTTATATATTTTATTTTCTAAGGACATATTTTAAATAATCTTATTATATAAACTTGAATTATCTTATCATACAACCTATATGTTGGATCCGTTCTCGAGCCATATGCCACGTAGAAGGCCACGCGGATCACATGTGATCTCACAATCGGCCATTGGGCCGTCCGAGGTTAGGGCTGAGTCCATCACTGACCCTAGACAGTTTGGCCCAGTCTAACCCCAACCTCGATAGCTGGGGGTCAGAAGCCCCAAGGGTCTGCCATCTGGGAACAGCGGCCCTTACCTCAACAGTCGGGAGGGTCAGAAGCCCCGAGGGTCTTCCGACTGAATACAGTGGAAAGCGACTCATGGCTCTAGACCCAGACAGAGCATTTAATGCGATTCTGGGTAAGTGTGTGCCAGGAACAAGCCGTCCTAACAGAACGACGATTTACCCAGATCTTACTCCTGACAGATTAAAGCCGAAGGAGGCGGCGAAAATCAGGCCACAGCAGCACAGAGGAGATCGCCGAAATCTCGGCCCATGACTGCTGAAAAATATTTTGAAGTGAAAGGTACTCAGTTCTGAGATTGAGAACCACGCAGTTCACTATCTCAGGATTACATAAATAAGAGCCATGCGTTCCCGAGAGGGGCATGTACACTTAAAAAATAGATATATATAGAAAAGTCTGTAAATAAGAAACAGAGAGATATTCATACTGAAATATTTTTCCTTACTACCTAACACAAAGATAAACCACTGACTTAAGCATCGGAGAGTCTTTGCAGGTAGCCACCTCCACTTCTCCGATCTTGCTTGGAGTTCAGAGGACTTTGGGACAGCAAGGACACGTGGACAGTTGGAGAATACAACATCAGCAGTTCGAGACACGTGGACGGCTGGTGAAAAACCGCTCCAACAGTTTGGCGCCATCTGTGGGAAAAGGTTGAGCATGGGAAAAAAGAGTATGAGACTCACGACCGTGCTCTCCCCGAACAAAAAAGCCATACAACGTCTGATGACACCCTCAAGAATGACAACCAGGAGTGCACGTCCCAACGCCGAAGGAAGCTCCCGAGAAGAACGACCAAATCTGGGGCAGAATTTGGATCAGATGCTTGCCGCCCTGGTGGAAGCAAACAGGATGGCAGAGATGGCCCACGAGACCGTCCTGGGTTTAAGGGACGAGGTCGCAGAGGTACGCAGAGATAACGCTCACCTCGAAGGTTTGCTGGCAAGTGAAGATAGGACCCTGCGGAGGGAAGATTTCGACGAAGAAGTCCAACAAGAGTTCGGAAGCCAACCACAGGGAGAAGCTCCCTCCCCGTCCGGATCACGGATGCAGGGGGTACGGCAAAGCCAGTCGAGACCTTTTCAAACCAGAGGGGCAACGGGCGGAAGACACCATGAAAGCCCTGGGGGTACGCCCCCTGACTGGAAGCAAAAGATGATGGCAGAGTTGGGTAAGAGACTCGGCAACCATCATAGCCAGACCCCCGATGATCTGACAGAACAAACTGTACGAAGCATCAACTGGACGGCCTTCACTGACTGGATCTAGATGGAACCCAGGCCGAGAGATTTCACGACCCCGACCTTCAGGCCGTTCGAGGGGAAGACTGACCCCATCGACCACATATACCACTTCCAGCAGAAGATGGCCTTAGAGACCAGGGACGAGGCTGTGACTTGCAAAGTCTTCTCTAGACCCTTGTGGGACCAGCCCTGTTATGGTTCAGGTAGCTCCCAGAAAAGTCCATAAACAGGTTCGAAGACTTCAGCAGACTTTTCTTGAAACAGTACGCAGGTGTCCGAAGACAACAAAAAACTATGTGAGACCTGGACCGTTTGGAGCAGGCCACAGATGAATCCCCGTGGAAGTGCCTCTCACGTTTCCTCGAGGTAATGTCACTGGTCCATAACGCAGACTCGGTCCAAGCCGCAGGCTCATTCGTCCGGAGCCTGCAGCCAAGATCAATGCTATCGGACCACCTCCTTCTAAATCTTCTGTACGATATGGTAGACGTCCAGGCTAAGTCGGAAGGGGTATTTAGGGTGCTGGAAAGCTACCAGAAGGCGCCCAAAACCTCTGCCGCAGTAATAACGACGCCAGTACAACCCCCCGCCCTGCAAGGGGTGAAGAGGCCCTCACCGGGCCAAGGACCGGCCCCGAAGTTGGAAGTCCCCGTCCGAGACGGTCTGGAGGGAGGCAAGAGGAGGAAGACGACCCGTGATCCTCTGGCCAAGTACGAGCTCAACACGCCGATCGACGTGATCTACCTCCAAAACAGGGACAAGGGCATTTTCAAGGACCCACCCAAATCTGGCATCCCTGAGCATATGAAGAACAGGAACAGGTACTGCCAGTTCCACAAAGACTTCGAGCACGACACCATCCACTACTACAACCTTTATGCTCAGGTCATCTTGGCGATCCACGTTGGCAGGTTGAAGCAGTACGTGAAAACCGACGAAGCCCAGCCGCGACAAGACATCACCAGGACTGAGAAAGGGAAGCAGGCCCAAGCCTCTGGGTCAGGAGAGCAGACCCTCAGAATAGTGTCGACCATTGTGGGCAGGCCAGAGCCGACCCACGATCAAGAGGAAAAAGAAAAATGCCTCAAAAGAGCCGAGGGTAGGGCGAAGCGCTTGAGGGGGATGGGACACTCTGTCAACCATTTGAAATCGGGAGAATGCTGCATATCCGCCGCCCCCATCGTTTTTATCCAGCAAGATCTAACCACGGTGCGCCATCCTCACGATGATCCCTTGGTGATTAAACTGCAGATCGGCTCCACATTGATTGGAAGGGTCTTGGTCGATGGTGGAAGCAATGTCGATATCCTATTCCTCAGCACATTCGAGAATATGGGTCTGGATAGGAGCGCACTTAGGCCAACCTGTCAACCATTGTTCGCTTTTGACAGCATAAGGGTCTGCCCTTTGGGCATCGTGACCCTTAATGTCTGCGCAGCCGAGAGATTCTTGGACGTGGATTTCGTCGTCATTGATTGCCAGTCCTCCTTCAACGTCATCATCGGAAGGGGATGGATCCACGCCATGCATGGGGTCGCTTCCACCCTCCATCAGGTCTTAAAGTGCCAATCAAAGGACGGTACGTACACGATTGACATCAAGGGGGACCAGGCCTCTGCAAGGAAATGCTTTTCAGCCGCCCTGAGAGGAGCCAATGCGAGTGCAAGCGCCACAGCCGGGGACGGATAGCAATCAAAGGACCGCCTGCCAGCGTACATGAGGCAAATCGAAGAAGAGTCTGATGGTCCGGAATCCACGATCGAGGAGCTGGTAGCGGTCCCTTTGAAAGAGCAAGAACCGGCGAAGGTGATCCTAATCGGGACCTTATTACCCGAGGAGCAAAAGAACGAAATGTTGGGATTCTTAAAGCGGAATGAGGACGTCTTTGCATGGTCTCACGATGATATGCCAGGGATAGACCCCACACACTCTTGTCACCGGCTGAATATAGACCCCCATTTCCCCTCGGTCAGGCAGAAACCCCGAAGATTCGCACCGAAGAAAAACAGGGCGATCAACAAGGAGGTAGAAAAGTTACTGGAGAGCGGTCTAATCAGGGAGTGCGTATACCCGCGGTGGGTTTCTAACCCGGTAGTGGTGAAAAAGAAAAATGGCGACGATCGTATTTGCATAGATTTCACCAACCTGAACAAGGCATGCCCGAAGGACAATTTCTCCCTGCCAAGAATCGACCAAATGGTAGACGCGATGGCGGGATTCAACAGGATGAGCTTTCTGGATGCCTACTCCGGATACAACCAAATCTCCTTGTACGCGGAAGACCAGATCCACACGGCTTTTATCACAGAGCGAGGTCTGTACTGCTACAAGCATATGCCGTTTGGCCTGAAGAACGCGGGGGCAACTTACCAAAGGTTCATGAATAAGATGTTTGCCAGGCTGCTAGAAAAGACTATGGAGGTCTACATCGACGACATGGTCGTGAAGAGCAGAGAGGATTCAGACCATCTGGGGTACCTGGACGAATGTTTTCAGATCTTGAGGCAGCATCAGATGCGTCTGAATCCCAAGAAGTGTGCATTTGGGGTATCCTCTGGGCAATTCTTGGGGCATATCGTGAGCCAGAGGGGTATTGAAGCAAATCCGACCCAGCTGACCTCGATCGCGAATGTGCAGAGACCCTCATCC
>JXTB01000008.1:967098-990116 GCA_002914805.1 Parasponia andersonii
GAAGAAAAACTCTACGACCATCTGGGGGGAAGAACAGGACAGAGCACTGGCAGATCTCAAGCTGTATCTGAGTCACCCACCTATCCTGGCTTCCCCGTCAGAAGAGGAGCGTCTGTACGCTTATTTAGCAGTGTCCGAAGTAGCGATCAGCGCCGTACTATTCATCGAGCAAGACAGTAAACAGAAGCCGGTGTTTTATATAAGCCGCATGCTCCTAGATGCCAAACCCGATACAGTGTGGTAGAAAAGCTGGTCCTCGCTCTGGTCAACGCTAAAAAAAAGCTCCGGCAGTATTTTGAGGCGCACTCAGTCACTGTGTATACGGATTTCCCTATCTGCCAAATTTTGGCCAAACTAGATCTGTCGGGACGACTGACCAAATGGGCCATCGAGCTGGGGGTATATGATATCGAGTATCAGCCTCGGACGGTAAAGAAAGGGCAGGTCATGACAGATTTTCTGGTGGAAATCGAATCCTTTGGCGAGCGGCATGACTTGAATCAGATGTCTCAGCTTCACCCCACTTCAACCTAGACGTTCTACACGGACGGATCCACGAATGCCTCGGGATCGGGAATCAGGATAGTCTTGCAGACCCCAACAGGCCTCAGGGTTGAGAAAGTATTGAGGCTCGGTTTCTAAGCGACTAACAACGAGGCAGAGTACGAGGCATTGTTGCAAGGCTTCGAGTTGGCACTACATTTCGGAGTAGAGAATATCACTGTGAAGACCGATTCGCAGTTGATCACGGGTCAGGTCAGGGGGGACTTTGAAGTAAAAGAACCGAGGTTGCACAGGTACTTCTCCAAGGTGATGGGGGCAAAAGCCCGCTTTGGCAATTTCAATATCGAACCGATCCTTAGGGAGATGAATCAGAGGACTGACGGGCTAGCTAAGAATGCATCAATCGGGGGCACCGCTGAAAGCATAGAGGTTCTTTTAGATGGTGGAGGCATGACAGACCCCCTGCAGACCCCTGCGCACCACGTGTTCGCAACTAGCACTACTAACGAAGGGTGGATGACGCCCATCAAGCAATATTTGATGTCGGGGAACCTGCCCACAGACCCCCGGGAAGCGAGGTCAGTCAGATTAAAAGCTACCAGGTACTCAATGGTGGGTGAAAAGTTATATAGGAGATCGACAATGGGTCCGATGCTACGCTGCATAGGCTCCGTCAAAGCGCAAAAGTTGATGGAGGAAATCCACGAGGAAGTATTTGGCAACCACTCCGGCGGGCGCAGCCTCGCCCACAAGGCTCTAATGGCCGAATACTTTTGGCCATATATGATGACGGAGGCAATTAAATTCGTAAAAAAATGTGATAAATGCCAGAGGTTTGCCCCGATCAAACGTCAACCTGTAGAGATTCTTCATTCAAACATAACTCCTTGGCCGTTTGCCAAGTGAGATCTGGATATCGTCGAAGAGCTCCCCATAAGTCCAAGAGGAAAGAGATACATCCTGCTGGCCACAGACTATTTCACCAAGTGGGTAGAGGCCGAAGCCTACACGATAGTTAATAAGGCATACACGATTATCTTCATTTGGAAGAACATAATCTGCCGATTCGGGATCCCGAAGGAGATACATACCTACCATGGCACGCAGTTTCAAAATACCAAGCTTAAGGAGTTGTGCTAGCTATATGATATAAGGCTCAGTTTCTCTTCCGTGAACTACCCTCAGGGGAACGGCCAAGCAAAGGCGACGAACAAAGCCATATTCAGCAACATTAAAAAGAACTTGCAGGAGGCTATAGGCAAGTGGTTAGAAGAACTACCAGCCGTTGTGTGGGCCCATCGAGCCACAGAGTGGACGTCTACTGGGAGAACGCCATTCACCATGGTCTACGGATCAGAGGCTGTGATCCCAACCGAGGTCGGCCTCCCGACCCTCTGCTCCGAAGTAGTAAAAGATGCCCCTCTAAACGAGCGCCAGTTAAGCCGCAACACAGACCTCCTGGAAGAAACAAGAAACATGGCATTGGTCCACCTGGCTTCATACCACCAACAGGCAAGGTCTTACTATGCGAAAAAGGTTAGTGCCCGATGGTTCGATGCCGGGGATTGGGTCCTAAAAGCTAGAACAGGGAATTCCTCGAAACTGGACTCCAATTAGATCGGACCCTTTGAGGTAATCAAAGCGCTCGACAATGGTGCATATGTCTTGAAGGAACTCAAAACAGGGAAAAATATGCCGAACACGTGGAATGCTCAGCACTTGAAAAAATATCACGTGTAAGGCACATATATATGATGTAAGACCGTATGAATGTGTATTTTGCTGAAAAGCCTAAATCTTAAACAAGTCAAGTTCTCTTTTCTGCATAGATTTATCTTTGGGTTTGCTATGGAAAGGGGGGTCTGCCACAAACGGCAGACCCATACACTATTTATGAATAAGACCTATGTAAGCATTCGTATTATTATAAAACTTAAATCCGTAGCAGGCTAAGGTCTTCCTGCAAAAGGGTCTCGGGAGTGACCTTCTGGACTGTGAAGTCAACACGCCTGTTTTTATGATCCGACGATGTCTTCTCCCAGACGTGTGTCACCGTCTGGGTAACAAAAGTTTGCGCAGGCCAAAAATACTACCAGACCGCCTCGGGAAAGTGCCTTCCATAATTGTGGACCATATGCACAATTCGCGCAATCAACGATCGCACTCTGGGACTCACGTCGCTCGACGACCTGAGAAAAGGTGTGAAAAGGAAACTGCTGTGCAACAAAAACTTGCCAGCAGACCTCAAAAACAATCGCACTCTGGGACTCACGTCGCCCGTCGACGACCCGAGAAAACGTGCGAAGAGTAAACTGCTGTGCAAAGTAAAAACTTGCCAGCAGACCTCGAAAAAGCTCGCACTTTGGGACTCACGTCATTCGTCGACGACCCGAGAAAACGTGCGAAGGGTAAACTGTTGTGCAAAGCAAAAACTTGCCAGCAGACCTCGAAAAAGCTCGCACTTTGGGACCCAAGTTGCTCGTCGACGACCTGAGAAAACGTGCGAAGGGCAAACTGTTGTGCAAAGCAAAAATTTGCCAGCAGACCTCGAAAAAGCTCGCACTTTGGGACCCACGTCGCTCGTCGATGACCCGAGAAAACGTGTGAAGGGAAAACTGCTGTGCAAAGTAAAAACTTACCAGCAGACCTCGAAAAAGCTCGCACTTTGGGACTCACGTCGCTCGTTGACGACCCGAGAAAATGTGCGAAGAGCAAACTGCTGTGCAAAGCAAAAATTTGCCAGCAGACCTCGAAAAAGCTCGCACTTTGGGACTCACGTCGCTCGTCGACGACCCGAGAAAACGTGCGAAGGATAAACTGCTGTGCAAAGTAAAAACTTGCCAGCAGACCTCAAAAAAGCTCGCACTTTGGGACTCACGTCGCTCGTCGACGACCCGAGAAAACGTGCGAAGGGAAAACTGCTGTGCAAAGCAAAAACTTGCCAGCAGACCTCGAAAATGCTCGCACTCCGGGACTCACGTTGCTCATTGACGACCTGAGAAAATGTGCGAAGAGGAGATAGCTGCGCACCAAAAACTCGCCAGCAAAGCTCGAAAACGATCGTACTCTGGGAGTTGAATCATGCAAAAAGACACTTATCGATGACCCAAGAAAACGTACAAAGGAAAAAGGTGTGTGGTAACCAAAAAGCTAGTCAGCGGACCCCCAAAGGAACACTTTTAGCTACACGAAGAGCTAAAGGAAGGCAGGGTCAGAATCCACCCGTTGGAAGTGGACCCTCCCTGAGGATTGTTTTGACTACATGAAAAGTTAAAGGGAAACAGACTCTAGCCAGGGAAAGATCTATCTTTGCATGGTCAAGATGTGAACAGATTTGGAGTCTACCCGTTGGAAGTAGTCCAGAGACAAACCAAACGTGAAAGCAAGAATCAAGATTAAAGCCTATTTATTATGTCCTAAAAATACAAGGTGTGCGGATAATGGTGGTGAGCACTCAGGAGCCCTACTTGTGAGGTGCAGGTTTAGAGCGGACTCTTAAGGAGACGTTGGAATGATAATGCCCTGTTTGTTCCCGATAAGAGCCAAGCCCGGGCCTTCTCCTCTGCAACGACGGGTCTAAGCAATGGTCGACCAATCCCTGGAGCTGGTTCCGAGCACGGTCCCATTTGGGGTCGGAGAAATCTAGCCACACGCGAGGGTCGAACTCTGCCAAAACAAGTTATAACGAGAGTTATACTTCTGCAAAACCGGATGAGCCAAAGCTTGCACCCCTATTTCCGAAGCTAGTCCAAATAATCATGACCTGAGGAAGGCTTACTAATAATCCGAAAACGAGTCCTTGCAATTATCTATACAAACGGTCGGATGCGAAAGAAAACAGTCTAAAAATAGTGGCGTGCTCCTTATTATTAATTCGAAGGGTTACAATGAATGATTAGCTTTACAAATATATAGAATTGGGGGTCGTAGTTACCTCCGTCCGAGGATGCGTGGCCAACCCCAGCACTTGGACTAGCCTCGGAGAAGGGTGGCATGGCCGGATCAGATTCATCACTAGATACGACGACCACGCCAGACCTTTCACCAGTTAAGACCCCGAGGCTAGGCTGAATGTCTAGGGCTTCCGGAGTTCGATTTGGCGAACCAGAAGCAAGGATAAGCTCTGCGGTACCAGGGACAGATGTAGAGGGCCCATCATTTTCCGCAGCAAGCATCTCCAGCACGTCAGCTGGGTATATGATTTTGATCTCATCCCCGAGCTACTGCATGTAGTGCTTGATGGAGTAGTGGTCCCTCTCGATGCCTTTCTGATCGTCAAATTGGTCTGGCGTCACCATCTCAGCATGGTTTTCAAGTTCTCTATTCTCCCAGCCAGACCTGTAACTTTCCTCAGAAAGAACGTCCACCTGCTTCTGGTACCTTGCTTTTAACTTCTCCGCATCCGCCAGTCTATCCTTCAGTGCCGCCAATCTGAGTTCCGCCTGCCGCTGTGATAAGTCGACCAATAAAGAGTTAATACCAGCGAGGTCTGCGCAATGTTTACGAGATATCTCCACCTGAGCACCTATCAGATTTTTATGGTTCAGAAAGAGATATCGGTTTACCTCATGGGACCGATCAAGTCTGCGTTGCAGAGCATGGGCGTCTAGCTTGGCTGCTGCCTCGGCTTTCCTCGCTTCCTTGGCATCCTCAACAGCCTGGTCACGAGCGATAAAGGCCAGTCCCATCTCTGCCCCCGCACTCTGTAGCTCTTGCTTTTTGATCCTCAGCTCGCCCTGAGCCAGCCTGGCGGCTTCAGATAGGGTAAGTCTGTCGGCCTCCGCCTGAGCCAATCTCGTAGCTAGCTCCTCGCTTCTGGCCTTCTCGACACTCATGGTGTGTGCCACCGCGCTGCTAACCTTCGCTTCCTCGAGGCCCCGATATGCATCAAAGTCAGACCTCAATTCGGCGAGGGCAGCCTCGCTGCGCTCGGCTAGTGCAGAATGGGAGCTCAGCTCCTCGGTCAGATCCCTGATGCGAGCAGAGTAGAAGGACCGGATGGCAGACAGCTGCAAGTTAAGCAATAAAGGAGGGGATTAGCATTTACCAAAGATGTTGAAAAACATAAAAGCGCCCGAATGTAACAAACCTGTGCAAGAGTGCGGGTGGTGATGAGCTCGACATTCTTTGACGTAAGGACCTCCAGCTCCGGCTCCGTGGCTGGACCATCCCTTGAGTGTCGCCCACGCCCGGGGCACGCGGCCCCGCCTCGCCGGTCATAAGAGCGTCCTCTCTGTCCGCCGGGCATGCCTCCAGAGCAGGAGCGATAGGTACAGAGGAAGGTCCGGAGCCATCAGGAATGCCATCGACCACGGTGGGAGGCGGTGCACCTCCTTTGGGTTGGCCACCGTGTACTGACTGCTTCCTCCTTAGAAGGGTCAGCGTCGCCCCATCATCGTCACTATCAAACGAAAGGACGACCCTGCCCCTCTTCTCCACCCGGCTCTCTTCCTCGTTGGATAGGCCGACCTCGCGTTGCTGCTTTGTAGGGACCGGGGGAGGAGAGGAGAGTCTAGATTTCAATCTCGGAACTCCCCCACTGAGATCGGCAATCTCTCCACCGAGGCTAATAGCACTCGATTTCGAATCAGAGTCAGGGGTGGGGGAGATCATCACTGCAGACCCCCCAGTCGGACTTGGCATCGCCTCTTCCCCGCGCACGATCAGGATGGCAGACGGTTCCTCAGGTGGAGATCCGCCAGCGTCGGAGCGGGGAACCACTGGTTTTGCTCCTCCCGAATGCACCATGAGGCGCTGGCCAGCAGATGCCTTGGTTTGAGCTTTTGATGCCGTGGCACCCCCTTTGATGGGAGAGGGGCCGGCTGACGGTCCCGTCTCAGAACCTGTGAAAAACAAACAACGAGATTAGTTTGCGGTCGCGGCCCGACCCACAAAGATTCAAAGATTTAAAAATAAACTCACCCCTGACCCTTTTGGGGGCGGCGTTTTCTTCCTGGCGGAGCCTGACGCACTCTGCAGCCACAAGCCTCACGGCCTCCTCGAGCTCGTGATTGGACGGCACTACCAGATCGTTGGTACCTGCCAGCTGGCTTGAAGCCGTAACCTACCGACTCACTATGGTGATCCAGTCGCTTTCGTCCCGGCGAAATCAGTTCAGGGTGGAGGTGTCGAGTCGACTCCTTAGGTGCTTGGTGATGACCCAGGTATCCAAAGGGAAGGGAAGGTATGAGACCATCCTGGGCATCAGGTTCATCGTTAGGGGGTTGAGAACAGCTTGAATGTGCCGGCATTCCCCCGGAGAGCTGAAGATTATGATCCCCTCCAGGCTTTTGAGCCGCCCAGCTGACAGGTGCGGCTCAAACCTGCTTTCTTCTACTGAGGTTGCATAGGACAAAGTAACATGAGCAATAATATCAGGAGAGGACCCAGACCCAAAGATCATGGTCTAATACTTACTCTACAGGAAGACTGAGGGGACTTGGAAATGCTCTCTGTTTACCCAAGGGGAGCACCATGCCCCTAATAGCATAAAGCCTGGCGTGAGAGTCCCATTGTTTGTCTGACTGCGGCAACCCCCAAAAGATGTGGCGCCCGGGCAGCGGCTGGAGATAAAAGGTGGGGTAAGAGCCCTTCTTGGGGATAAGAATGAGTTTATAAGCATAAAAGACCACCTTCAAATCGATATGCATGTTGTAGATAACTGACAGGGCAGAAAGCCCCATCAGAATCATAATCCCATTTGCATACAGCTGCATCGGATGGATTCCTGTCAAGGCAAAAAATTGGTGGATTAGGGGAGGAAGAGGGAATCGCAAATAGTCCAGATGCTTCCTGCCCAAGACGATGGAACCCTCGGGGGCGCAAGGGCGAAGGTACCAGTCTGCAAGGCCCTCAACCCATTGAAGCGTCACTCCTCAGGGGAGGCAGAGTTGCCTCCTCAGTGAGTCTAATTCTGAATCCATAGCGGGTTGCAATTCCTGGTTTTGATTTGAAGCCATTGTTCCGAAACACGACTGGAAGAATGAGAGTTTTTAGAAGAGAAGGAAGCAGAAACCCTAAGATGTTATGAGATTGGGATGATTGAAAATTTTGGTAAAATGGCAAATGAACACAATTGCGGTTTTTATAGGGGAGAAGCCGAAGAGTTTTTCTGGAAGAGTAGAGAATAAAGGAAACTGAGCAGTCAGAACTTCAAAATTCAAACAGATCTCGTGATGAGGGATGGCGTATCTCCGCATCGGGAAGAGGGAACCACGTGCGTCCCCCAGATTGGAGGAACGAAGAGACGGTTTCCCCACTTGATAGACACGAATCCATCAAGTAGGGAAATAGGGGCAGTTGTGGGACCCGTTCCCGAGCCATATGCCACGTAGAAGGCCACGCGGATCACACATGATCTCACAATCAGCCATTGGGCCGTCCGAGGTTAGGTCCGAGTCCATCACTGACCCCGGACAGTTTGGCCCAATCTGACCCCAACCTCGACAGCTGGGGGTCGGAAGCCCCAAGGGTCTGCCATCTGGGAACAGCGGCCCTTACCTCAACAATCGAGAGGGTCAGAAGCCCCGAGGGTCTTCCGACCGAATACAGTGGAAAGCGACTCACGGCTCCAGACCCAGACAGAGCATTTAATGCAATTCTGGGTAGGTGTGTGCCAGGGACAAGCCGTCCTGACAGAACGACGATTTACCCAGATCTTACTCCTGACAGATTGAAGCCGAAGGAGGCGGCGAAAATTAGGCCACGGCAGCACAGAGGAGATCGCCGAAATCTCGGCCTATGACTACTGAAAAATATTTTGAAGTGAAAGGTACTCAGTCCTAAGATTGAGAACCACGCGGTTCACTATCTCAGGACTATATATATAAGAGTCATGCGTTCCCGAGAGGGGCATGTACACTTAAAAAACAGATATATATATAGAAAAGTCTGTAAACAAGAAACAGAGAGATATTCATACTGAAATATTTTTCCTTGCTACCCAACACAAAGAAAAACTACTGACTTAAGCATCGGAGAGTCTTTGCAGGTAGCCACCCCCGCCTCTCCGATCTTGCTTGGAGTTCAGAGGACTTTGGGACAACAAGGACACGTGGACAGTTGGAGAATATAGCATCAGCAGTTCGAGACACGTGGACAGCTGGTGAAAAACTGCTCCAACACTATATTTGATACATTCTTATAAGTTCTTCAGTCCCAAAATTGGAGTTTTCCTCTATAAGTGGGAGGTAGTATATTATAATGGGTAATTATCATTAAAATACCCTATGTTTTTAAAAAATGTGAAAAAAAATGTTGTATTTTTGAAAATTCAAAATAAACACCTTCTATTTAACGAAAATTATCATTAAAATACCCTCTATTTTGAAAAAATGTGAATAAAAAAACTTGTGTTTTTGGAAATTTAAAATAAATACCTTCTATTTGACGAAAATTATCATTAAAATACCCTCTGTTTTGAAAAAATATGAAAAAACAAACCCTTGTATTGTTAAAAATTCAAAATAAATATCTTCTGTTTAAATTATCATATCATTTGCTACCTTTGACCACTCAAAGATTTCAAAAAAAATTAGTAAGTTAATATTTTACTTAAATTATATTATTTTAAGAAACGTACCATATTTGAAAATAAAGGAAGAGAAAATACACATAGTTTAAAGCCTCTTAAAAAAAATCTTATATCCATTGTTATGGTACAAATCTAGAAAAAAAAATATAACATTTTTGAAAATTTCTCAAATAGAAAGTATTTATCTTGAATTTTTAATAATATAAGGGTTTTTTTTCACACTTTTTTAAAACAGATGGTATTTTAATGATAATTTTTATTAAATAGAAGGTACTTATTTTGAATTTCTAAAAATACAAGATTTTTTATTCATATTTTTTCAAAACAGAGGGTATTTTAATGATAATTTTTGTTAAATAAAAGGTATTTATTTTGAATTTTCAAAAACATAAGGTTCTTTTTCACATTTTTTTAAAACAAAGGGTATTTTAATGATAATTTCCCTATTATAATCGTATTTATGGTAAAAAGAATATGATAGTCACACTCTTGTTGGAGTTGGATGAATTTGTTTTTTTTTTTTTTTTTTGAGGGATGTCTCTATTTTCCTTTATAAGTATGTACTTTTTTTTGTAACCAATTTGGCTAGTGATTAATTCAAAGGATTCCCTTGAAGAGCCTCTTCTAGAAAAAAAGAAAAAAAAAATTGAACTAGAAATAGAATAATCCAATCTAACTAGATATTAGATTAGATTGAATTAACCAGTTCATTGTGTGCTATTGGATTAGTTCTCAAAATGCACGTCTAATCTTATGTTGGATATGATGATCAGTGACAAAAATACATTGTATATGGACTTATAAACATCTCCTAATCAGAGAAATTTACACCAATTACCCTCTTTTGTCCTTTATATTTCACAAATACCTATTTTTATTTCACCAATACTCCTCTTTAAGAGTCATATTTTATATGATTTACAATCTAATATTTATCTATGATTTACATTTATCATATACATTTATATATATAGACGATACCTGCTAGCGCAGGTGAGGGGTCAATGACTGACCGATAATTCACGATGGAAAGATTTTTTTTTTTAACTTTAGAGGGTAGGGATTTGAACTTGGACCCTCCACATTTGGAGGAGGTGAGGTTACCACTAAACTAAGGCTATGACCATCAGCAGAAAGATTTTATGATGATTAGTGTTAGGGTTCTATTTCAAAACATGTATATATGTACATTATTTATTTTGCATTTCTGTTTATAAAATTCTTTTTCTTTTTCCTTTCTTTTTTTCAATTTAATTTTTGGGTAAGTAAAGATGCATAATTACAATACATTTTTTGTTTTGGAAGTTTTATAATAAAGGGATTTAATTTCTTATATAGTGACCATTTGGTTCCTAAACAAAATAAATGTCCAAAAGAGTTCTTAAATTAACCAAATAGTGACAATATTTAGTTAAAATAGAGAATTTTCAGAAAGAAATAAAAGGTATTCTTAAATCTTATAAACTTGCATGCACACATGAAAGAAAATAGTTTTCTTTTACCTCTACATTATACACTTTTCTTTCATCCAATTTTTAACTATGTCGTTAGTTTTTGACCAAAAAAACAGGACGTAATTATCACTAAATGGTTAATTTAGGACTTTCTTGGGCATTTATTTACTTCAAAAACCAAATGATCACTAATTGAAGAATTCAGGAACCTTTGATGCCATAAATCCCTAAAATTAGATAAAATTATATAGGTATTTTTTTTTCTTTCGTTAAAGTCCAAACTATGCGCCAATATAAAATAAAATAAAACATTTGATTAATTTAGTTCTAATAAAATCTTTTCTATCCCAAGAAAAAAAATATATATTTGATTAACTTATAAATATATATTTATTTTAACCGAAAAATCTTCCAAATAGATAATGTCATTTTTTGTGTTTTAGAAGAAAAATAAAATGATTTTTTCTAACCATTTGAGCAATGTTATAGATACTAATAGTATCCAACAATATATAACGTGTCAATCACCACATTTAAATACTTAATCTAACAATAGCCGGTTGTAAATCAAAGGATCAGTGCATGGTATTCTAGCAGGAATATGCTATGCTAACTCTCCCTTATCACAGCAGGGTAAGCCTACTCTTCCTTTTTGGACTGTGATGGAATAATAATTAATGGACTAGATCTCATAATACCGCACCTGAATGGTAACTATAATTACCCAATAATATATTAATAGTGATACTGGGCATCATATGGTACCCATAGTGTTATTCATACTTACACAATAACTTTTTAGTTGAGTGAATTATACAATTACAGAGATTTTCTCAAATAATATCTTGAAGGATGTTACTCCTCTTCATTTCACTTCCAAAAACAATAAACATGAAACATATACATTACAAAATAAGCCTGAGTGATAAATATTGGGTAATAATTATGGGGGAGTTGAACAAAGCTACCAGGAGGGACTCTCTAATCTGGAGCACATACTTCTCTTTGCTTAATATTCAATGTGCAGATACCAGGTTATATAAGGCTTTCCAATAAATTATAATATTGTGATTCCTCCGAACTAAATAATTTTTGGTGGTCAGTGAAAATAGAAGTTTTGGGCAGTTTTGTTTTTTCTTATTTTCATAGAAAAAGAGAAACCATTTTCAGTAAAACTTTTTAACATTTGTTATGATTAAGAGAGTCACCCAAAAAAACAAAAAACAACTTGGATTTATTTATTTATTTTTTTTATTTTAGCCATCAAAAAAACCTTGGGTTTCTAGTTAGACCTTGAGATTTATTTTAGTTCTATTAATACCTTAGGTTTATGGTAATATTGAATAAAATCTTGTAATTTTGAAATCTAATCAAACTGAATTTAAAACAACCATTTGATCAAAATTTATTACAAAAACATATAACATGATTAAGAAATGAATTTCTTTTTTAGTTGTCTTATACTTTGATTTTTTTTTTTCCAAAATTTTTGTTCAACTAAAAGACACTATTTTTTTTTTATTATTATAGAACGAAATTATGTTTGTCCCAATTGGAGTGCTTGATAACGAGAATGGTCAATACTAACTCTTCTAGAAAAGAAATTCAAGGAGTTAGAATAAACATCTGCAACTAAATAATAATGAACCTAAAATTTCTTACAAATCCAAACACTATTCTTCCTACATTTATGCTTAGCACAAGTGTACAAAATTCTTTCTTAATGTCATCAAAAACTCATAATGAAATATAAAAGAGCACATATATATCTTCAAATTATCATGCTGTCATGTAAAATAGTTTTCTCAGCTACAAGCAAGAAGTAAATTTGAATGAGACTCTTGAAAAATTTAAGCTTGTCATGCTACATTGCTACTATCAAGAGTTCTTTTTTTAAGCCAAAGTCAACTAGCCATTCAATACGAAAGTTTAAAAATTTGAACAAGTGAGCTGAAGTCGACATAAAGGCAATTTGAGATATAGTTACGACACCATTCAGTTGCAGTTCTATCAAAATGTATTCGAATCACACATTACATCATGCCTACACCACACATCAAAACAAAATTGTATGTAGCATTACCCCCTCGAAAGCCAGCATTCATGTTTTGATCACTTTAATGTCAAAAAACATAATAGGTGGGAACAGAACTAAGTATGTTTCTCATGCATTCGCTAGAGATTCCTATATTTTCAAGAAATCCCACCCAGGTGTTCATTTGTGAATCCAATGGCAACAAAAGAAGACGAGGAAATGACTCCACTAGATAACGGAAAGAGATATCTTCGGAACCCAGCATGTCCAAACCTCCATGTCTTGCTTCAATCTACAAAATAAGTTTAGATTCCCATTTGTCAATATTGATAAGGCCATCAGGTTGCCGAGACACATTCCAACACATAACACTAATCTTACAAGTTCACAAGAGACAACAAATAAGAAAAGAAAAGAAGAAATGTAGAAGAACCTTGCAGCTTCAAAAATAGATGCTTCAGAATTATTTGGAAGGAAAGATCCTGGACCTTTTCAAAAAATGACAAAGTTTGTTGCAAACCTACTGGGAATTTTTTTCTTTTTTGATAAGAAACAAAACTCGTATTAATTTAAAAAAAAAAGCAATACAAGTAAAGGTGGATAAGAATTCCACCTAGGGATACAACGGACTCCGATCCCTGTCCATAGCACAGGGAAGAAACTACAACAAAACTAGAACAAGAGGGGACTCCAATCCCTGACCATGTCAGGGAAAGAAAAGCTACTAAAATCCTTTACATCATGTAGCCATATAGCTACCCAGAATCTAATCCTATCCCACACTGATTCCACACAATCTTCAATTCCGTCAAAAATCCTACTATTTCGTTCAAGCCATAAAGCCCATAAACCTGCTAAAATAGCCACCTTCCAGAGTATTCTTCCTCTTTTATTGAGGTGAAGTCCCTGGCTAATCCCAATACAACTGAACAAGATCTTAGGACCACCCAACTTCTTCCAAACTCCTTCAGCATCTTCCACCAAAGCTTTAGAGAGAAGCTACAGTGACGGAATAAGTGATTTGTAGACTCACAATCCTTTTTGCAGAGGACACACCAACCCGGAGATAAAACTTGATTCGGTCTTCTTTTTTGTAACACATCCTCAACATTTAACGTTCCCAAAGCTAATAACCAAGTGAACACCATGACTTTAGATGGAACCGGGGATTGCCAAAAAATTTTGGCCGTAGGAAGAGCTGATCCACTATCATCATAGCTCAAACTTTGAAAGGCTGACTTGCAAGAAAACAATCCCGACTGATCCTTCTCCCAAACTCTTCTATCTTCGATGATAGGGCTTAAGTCTAATCGGAACCATTCGATTAATTAACTCCAACACTTGAGGTACTTCCCTATCACTCAAATTCCTCGCAAAATGAAAATTCCAGCCTATTGAATCCCTTGAATTCCCGCCCGGATCTTCATAAAATTCTGAAATAGGCATATTCTTCAGTGCCGATAATCTGTACAAAGAGGAAAAAGCTCGTTGTAAAGTGTTGTACCCCACCCAAAGATCCTCCCAAAAACAGATTTTTGTACCATTGCCAACTTTTGATGGTGCATCATCATACGGCAAGCATTTTTCCCAATGATTCCTCCATCATTACTTCCAGAAAAGAAGATTTCCTTCATATATTTTACCTATAATCCAAACGCATGATAAACAGGAGGGCTTCAACAATAAGTACAAAGAGTTGATGTACTCCTACATAACACTAGAGAAGGGAACAATATTATACAGCTAGTCCTTGCTCATTATACATTGACGAATACTAGGTTCACAATCTTATATATAATAGGACTATCCTTGACAGACATCTTCTCATACCTTAAATAATTAATTAAACGCTGACCAGTTGCTTCAAAAAAATGTGGGCACCAAATGAAAACTCAGGCAAGTGTACAAAGACTTTTAAGGCGTATGCACTAAAGAAAAACTCCCCAATAGAATCTGGCAAGTGTACAAAGACTTTTAAGGCGTATGCATGAAAGAAAAACTCTCCAACAGAATCTGGTTGTGCCTATACACAACCATTAATCTATGCCATTATATCTAGGCCAAGTTTACTAAAATCTAATGAACCATAAAGGAAAAAGAAATAGCAAAAGTTTTTCCCTTTACCCTTCATTCAATCTCAAGTTGTGTAAACATACGAAAGGGAATCCTTAGTTACTTTTCTAAGTTGTTTTATTCCTTCTCATTTCTCTCTAACATCTTTCTTTCTACGATTCTATTCATTATGACGAAGAAAAATGTCCCTACTTATTGGTCAGTTTCTATCAACCAACAAATATCAAAAAAGAAAAGGAAAAAAGGAAAAACACCTACATTTTTGTTGATTATCTGAAACCCATAACATAAAATAAATTCCATATTACTTGTTTGATGTGCAGAACCTAAAAGACATTCATTTCTCACTGAAGAAAATTCCGACAGAATGCAAATGAACTAAACAGTTGCTTTGTTCTCACCTTACCAATGAGACACGGAAGCATCTCGGCCAAAAGATACCTAGCGATATTCATAGCCGAAGAGAGACTCAACCCAACAAAGCTCTCCAAGAACACAACCTTGCCATTATCACCTTTCTCCTTGGCCATATACATTACCTTGTCCTTAAACCCACTCAGCTCCTTCTCTTCCCCATTGCTCTTCCACGAGCTCCACAACTTAAGCTCGTCCAACTCCCGAACCCCATCAACCAACATCCACATGTACCGCGGCGAAACCGAAGAAATGGCGGTGGAGTCCTCCTCGGAAACCCCAAAACCTGGGAGAAATTTGAAAAGGGTTTCCTGGGCTTGCTTTAATTGTTTGGACTGGTCGTCCAGTGAGGGTGTAGAGGTGTTGGGTAGGGTGGCGAGCAGAGAATGGTGAAGATGATGATGGGTTTTGGAGGTCTGGTTATGGAGTACGATTGAGAAAGAGGGGAGAGAGAAATTAGGGAAGAGAGAGAAAGGGTTGGGAGATGGGGGAGCCAAAAGGGTAAAGCTGAAATTAGTGGGAAAAAGGACTAATTTGGAGGACATTGCTAAAGATGTAAACATTCATTCATGGACGACAACAGCACTGAACTGAGAGTGTTTGCCTTCGTTTCTATAGTTCTATCTCTAAACTCCTAATGTACATTGTGCTAAAACCCTCAAACTAGAGAGAAGAAAAACGACATGTAGTTGGAAGTATTAACCGACATGTTGTCATCTGACCTTAGAAGGCGAACCAAAAACTGCTATGAATCTCATATTTTCCTCCAAAACTTGCTACTAATGTCAGCCTAATTGCCCGGAATGTTTTATGGATATGTCTGTTTTTCCTGTTTCTTTTCTTTTTCTTACTTTTTTCCCCCCTCTCAGACAAGTGTATCATCTAGATAGCTGATGCCCTAAAATAGTTGAGTATGCTAGTTTAGTAAATTTTTGTACTAATCTTAGGCATGTTTACAAATCGGGAATGAAATAACATGTAAAGGAAAAACAAAAGTTCGGGGAGGAATGAGACTGAATAGAAAATTGAGTCATCTGATCACAATTTAATTATATGTAAATGATTCCTAGAACTTTTTGCTATAAATGGGTTAGTAAATACACAAATGAATGAAAAATAAAAACATTTGCCTGATTTTTATCTTTTCATGGCCCATTATGAATTAGTAAACATAGCCGTAAACGTATCCTTAAAGTAATCATTTTACGTCTACATAATTAATGTCTTTTCTATTATAATTACTATAAAAGAAATGAAATGGCTTATAAAGATAAGTAGAATTAGAATATTTGAAATGATGGCCACTGGTGTATCACTTTCTTTTGTCTTTACTCCTTTCACATAATCTTGCCATGGAATCATTTCATATTGAATGTAAAGGGTGATTTTCCTTTCTTTTTTTTTTTTTACTACCTACAAACTAAAATTAAAAAAAACTTCAGTCATGATGTATCCCCCTGAAAAAACCCAAAAAAAAAAAAATTGGCTACCAACATAGAAATTACAAGTGAAGAAAATCATGTTTTAGAAGCCTAATGTAGCAAAGAAGCACAACACATTTTACCTAGAAGGCAGGCGACATAGTCATCTCCCTCCACATATCTGGTTACTGTAATTGGAACATATGCCAGATACAACCTGGAAAAGCAGTTATTGAACTATGAAATTTGGATAATCAGAAAAGAATTTCATATGCAACTTATAATACATGTTTAATCAGAACTAATTCAGAAATTTAATGCCATAGTAAATGCTTTTCAGACCTTGCTCAAATATGAGAGAAAAAATGTGACATCGTTTGTATCGTACTGTAGATTAGGTATACTGTATACAGCTATATCAAGACCAGTGTGCAGTATCTTTAGATATTCAAAATGCTGAAAAGAATTGCCATGAAAACTTCACGCTCTAGGAATCAACATATTTTCTTTTTCTTGTCAGTAATCTCATTCTGCTACCGCCGAGTAACCACATGCCAACCATTTAATTCCAAAACTTCTAGTTGGCAGCTACATGAAATTGTACCTTGGAGAAAGTGTAATGGCCATCCATCAATCTGGAATAAGATTAGCTATATCAGCTACCAGTCCACCTAAAAGCAATTGGTGCATCACTTTTTCTCAACTTTAACTCCTTAACGAGACTAATACCATCATGGATCTCGCTTCACATTGTAGGGAAAATGAAAAGATCCCTTTTTCCATACATCTCCACGCAATGAAATGGCAACAAATTCTTTTTGCCATACAAGACTAGGGCTGCTTAAAGGGTGATTTTCCTTTTTGTTACCATCTACAACCTGAAATGACAACAAATTTCTGTCATGACGTTTAATAAAAGAAAATTGGAGCATCAACATATAAATATGGCGTGCACGTACAACCGAAGAACGTCATATTTAAATAGCCTAAGTAGTGTGAAAGTACAACACATTTTACCTGGAAGGAATCATCAAATTCAATCTCTACCCGAAATCCATTTTAATCATTACTTGAATGATGGAGATTATAGTTCAGCTCTTCAGTAATGAGACTCCATTAAGCATATCAATTACCAGCAGTCACCACAGGAGCAAATTCCATCATGAAAGTTATGGAATCGATTAATATCTCTAACAACTATATCTCGTTTCACAATCTTAGATATAGACTTAATTGCGGCATGGCAATCGATGCATATACGTAGATTTTTAATGATACGAATTGGGCTCCCAGATGTTGTTCTGATTAGCCCAAATGCTAGAGCTAATCTCTCACTATGCAACCACAAGAGGCGTTCTTTTTCATCATCCTCCACTTGTAGTAGAACAGCATCACAATTGGGAACATATCCTGCCTTCCAGGTTTTAATGTTCAACCATTCAAGCATCCCTCTAATAAGTTTCATATCAGAATGGGAATTATCTCCCACACTGAAATAATGAACCATGCCCTGGTTTTCAATCCAACTAAGGCCTGGTTCCTTCTTTACTCCTTTCTTTTTCATGCTTTTCCTAACAAAAGCGACATTGTTCCACCTCTTTGCATTAGCGTATAAGTTTGACAATAATACATGTGTAGCGTCATCTTGGGGTTCCATTTCAAGTACTTGCTCGGCAGCTTTTCTTCCAAGTTCAACATCATTATGGATAACACAAGCCCCAAGCAAAGCACGCCAAACCATAACACTAGGCTCAAATGGGATCTCCTCAATCAATTTCATAGCCTTATCAAGGTGACCTAATCTTCCAAAAAGCCCAACCATGCAAGTATAGTGTTCGATACATGGTTCAATGCTATAATCTTGTGTCATAGAATTAAAATAAGCTTGTCCTTGCTCCAACAGTCCTGCGTTGCTACACGCTGATAGGACACCCACAAAAGTTAACTTGTTTGGTTTACACCTCGTTTTCTGCATCATTTCAAAAACTTTCAGAGCCTCCACACCTAAGCCATGCATAGAATACCCTGAGATCATAGCATTCCATGATACTTCATCTCGTTCGAATAACTTGTCAAACACCAAGCGAGCGTCTCTTATTCCCCCACACTTGGAGTACATATCAATCATAGTATTAGCAACTGCAATATCCTTATCATATATTGTTTTGACTATCAAGGAATGAATCTGAAGTCCTAGCTCCAAGGCTGATATACTAGCACATGCACGAAGAGCACTAGAGTATGTGACTTCTGTTGCAGGCACTTGGAACCTAAGCATGCCAGAAAACAAAGTCAATGCCTTCTCTCCATCTCCTAGTTGCACATACCCTACGATCATTGTATTCCAAGTAACATTATTTATATTCGGTGATTTAACAAAAAGTTTCATAGAGTTATCTATCTCTCCACATTTAGCATAGACATCCATCAGAGCATTTGAAACAAAAACATTCGAGTCAAGACAAACCTTGATTATATGAGAATGAATTTGTTTCCCTAAAAATAAATTTTCTATGGTAGCACATGCTTGAAGCACACTGGCACACGTAAATTGATTGGGGGAAACTAAAGCTTGCCTCATCTGAAGGAACAAACCAATAGCCTCATCACACTGGTCCTTTTGAGCATATCGAGCAATCATGAAGCTCCAAGGCACCACATCAGTTTTGGGCATTTCTTCAAATACCCGGCAAGCATCAACTATATCCCCAGATTTGGTGTATAGATCAAGCAAAGCAAGACCCACAAACTGATCCTCTTCATATTGTGATTTTATGACAAAAGCATGAATGCTCTGCCCTGTGTTTAAGGCCTCAAGACCTAGGCAAGCCTTAAGTACAGAAGCAAAAGTAAAATTATTTGGCTTGAAACCAACCATCCTCATCTGATAGAAGAGCTCCAGTGCATCTTCAAAACAATCATTCTCAGCGTAACAAGTTATCATTCCAGTCCAGGAAACCATATCCTTGAAAATAATACTATCAAAAACATGTCTAGCAATATCTATGTGTCCACATATGGAGTAGGCATCAATAAGAGCAGTCGCAACAAAGGCATTAGCGTCATGTCCCAACTTATAGATAGAAGCATGGAGATTCCAACCAAGCTGAGCACATCCCATCCTCACAAGCAATTTCAACATCGTTGTAAAAACAAACCCGTTAAGCTCACGACCTTCTCTATGCAGCCTAACAAATAAGTAAATTCCCTCAACAAAACGTTGAGACTCTAATAAGCCTTGAATCAAAGTAACAAATGAAATAGTATTTAGTTCAGGCATATCTTCAAACAGGCTGTGTGCATCAGAAAGTAATTCCAACTTGACATACATGTTGAGAAGAATGTTATTAGCAAACAAATCCAAACAACCCCCTCTTTTCAAAATCTCGCAGTGAAGTCCCATTCCTCTTCTGGGATCACCATTTTCAATACAGTCTTGAAAAATTTTAGCATATTCAAAAGAATCGAAATCTAAAGCAGGCGAGTCTAAATGGTTCCTGCTTTGTTGGGTCAAGCAAACAGCTTTGGAAGAAAACCCACATTGTAAAAAACTTGTCCGAGCAATTATACATGTCAATTTTCTTTGACAGATCAATCTGATCATGCTTCTTTTAGTTTTCTTATCATCCACCAAAATGACCCAGAAAGCTTTTTGATGAAAATGACTTGTTTCTCTCCTTCAAACAAACTAATTAATGAGCAGGCTGCAGGAACTCCAAATGCATTACAATTTGGCTGCTGAGAAAGTGAAGGAAAAAACAATGTAGGGCCAAATTAAAATTGAACACATGACTCTACTAGATACCTAATAATGAATAGTAAATACTAAATACTAAAATAGATTAATCACTGATTTGGAACTTTTCTTTTTGTATTATTGGCGCTTATTATTGTTATTTTTAAAATTTTGGATAGCAAGTGTTTGTAAAAATGTCTGAACAAAAATTAGTGTAAACTAATATTTTGTGTTGAACCAGGGGGAGAACGAGGACGAGAGTGGCCCAGGATAGAGAATGAAAGGATAAAAGTACCTTTGAAGAAGATATTAAGACGAACAGCGCCGGCTACTCAGGCAGAGGTTGCAGAGTCGTTGAACGAAGCTCAAGTCGTGGTTGAGATGGTCTCAGAGGCAGGGGTGGCAATTCGGGTTAAGACATGGCAATTCGGGTTACGACACGGCACGAACATGACATGATTTTTGACGGATCAAGGTCGAAGAAACAGGTCGAAATCGGGTCGACTCGCCTGATACGAATAAAAAAAAGATCGGGTTCAGGTCAACCCGCTTGACCTAAACTTGAACCGCCAACAAATATATACATAATTAAATTATAAAAATATTTTTTATTTAATTTGTTTATGATTATTATTATAGATATATTTAATTTGTACAAAATAAGTGTTTGGGATTATAAATTATTAGTTATACTTATAAATTACCTTTAATTTATTTATTTTAAAATGAGACAATAATAGACTTAGAAAAAAAAAATATAAGTAGAAAAATATAGGTCATAGCGGGTTGGCAGGTCAAAAACGAGTTTACGAGTTAAAATCGGGTTGTGGGTTGGGTGTTATTCACCAAAGTGGGTTGTGCGGGTCGGGTTCGGGTCAACTCATTTTAGGTGCGGGTCAGATTAGTGTTGATGTTTTTCTGACACGACGAGTCACAGATCGAGTTCGGATTGATATAATTTATGTATATATTAGATTTCAACCCGACCTACCGACACGAATTACCACCTCTACTCAGAGGCTCACATTCTCAACTGAGCAAAGAAACTAATTTAGGGAACTTGGGTTTTACAAATATGAATCATTCATAACTTTTTTTTTAATGATTAAATTAAAAGCCTCTATCAAGTATAAAAAACGAACAAAGGGGCAAAAAAGACGACCTACTTAAGAGAAAAACAAAAATATTAATTCCTTATAACTAATATGTGTGAGACTAAGTCAAATGAGGTGTGTAAGTCCGTCTAGCGAGAAAAGCAGACAAACAAATTACAGTGAAATTGCATACTTCTTAGTTAATTAAAACTTGTCACAAATTAGAATGTACTTCAGTCTAAATACCTGACAATGTTCCCATGCTGCATTTCTTTCAAGAGAGAAATTTCCCGTATAGCTGTACTTGGCACCCCCCTCGTCTTCTTGCTCCAGATCTTCTTCAAAGCTATAGTCTCATTAGTGACAGGGTCACGAGCCTTGTAAACCACACCATAGGTTCCTTCACCAATCTTCTCAACCTTTTCATACTAGCACATCAACAAATAAAAATAAAATAGATACTAAAATAAAATAAATAAAAACCTAAGGTGAAACACCATTGGAATAGATCCAAATTCAAATGTAAAGTAATCAATAAATCCCGAAGTGCATTAAAAAAACCTTAATAAAAATCCATGGAATCAGCCAATACAGAGCACGGAGATGAAGCTAAGGTGGTCAGTAGCAACTTGATCAGCCCCTGTAACATATAGAATTCTGAATTAATATAATTCGCATCCAAGAAGGACAGTATCTAAACATTACAAAATTTCCCGGTTAAAACCAAAGATTAAACTAATTGAAAAAAAAAGGAGGAATTAATTCATTTGCATTTGATGATTCTTTTTGTCACTTAAAGATCTAAGTACAAATCCGGGCCCTCCTATTTTTTTTCTCATTAATGCAAATCCGAAGGAGAAAATGTCCCCTGTTAAATCCAAGTTAGCAATCTAATAGCTAATGTATATTCATTCATCAACTAGATAACAGGTACCCCACACATTGGTCCCCTGCACTGCAAAATTATGAATCCATTGTTTTCTTTTTGAGAATTATGACATTATTTAAATTTATATATATATACTGTTATGCGGTTTAAAATCCTAAGGTCGCATAAGTTGTATATGCGACCTCCCTCAAGAAGGATATATGCGACCTCTTCCGTGATGCTTATATGCGACCTCTTCCGTGATGTTTATATGCGACCTCTTCTGCAGGTTTTTATGCGACCTTCTCCGTATAGTTTTCCTTAATAAACAGGGAACCTATAGGAAAAGGGAAACACAAAAACACTATAAAGGAAACCTACAAGAAGAGGGAACTAGGTAAATGCAGTAAAGGAAACCTACAAGGAAAGGGAAACTGAAGACTCCTATTTGCGATTAACTAAGTTATCCTTTTCGAGTAGTTATCTAATTGTATTGTTTGTAATTAACCAGTTATCCGTTTTGAATAATTATCCAATTACTTAATTGGATAATTACCCAATTGTATAGTTACCCGTTTATTCAATTAAGGATCCTAGAGACATAAGGAACCTAGGGGGATAGGGTCACTACCATCTATATAAAGGGAGGCTCTATGTTCCGAAGGGATCATCACAAAATCTGGGCAGAAACAAGTCAGAGAGAGTAGAAGTCAGAGCAAACATACGCTTAGAGTGATCTAAGTCTTCGAGCGTTCTTCATTAGCTTTCGAGTATTGTACCCTTGAATATTCATCAATATAGTGAGAAAACAGTGGACGTAGGCTCATCTTTTTCGGGGCCGAACCACTATAGATCTGTGTCTCCTTACTTGCTTTGATTATTTACC
>JXTB01000008.1:999705-1028383 GCA_002914805.1 Parasponia andersonii
GAGTATTGTACCCTTGAATATTCATCAATATAGTGAGAAAACAGTGGACGTAGGCTCATCTTTTTCGGGGCCGAACCACTATAAATCCCTCTCTCTTTATTTGCTTTGATTATTTATCTCAATTTACGCAAGCCACATCTCTTAATTATTCATAAATTTATTGTTGATAAAACCTCCATCAACAGAAAGAAAATAGACAAAAAAGAAAAATTAGCTTATCTCTTTTCAATTCTACTAATTATATTAGGACGCGTTTATTCTTTAAATCTAAAAATAATAATTATATAAAAAATTAGAAAAATAAATATTTTGTCTCTCCGAACGTTTAAGGAAACACGAGAGAAACAACATCCGTAGACGCATTCCCGTTACATCCAATTACGTAAGAGTATATAAAGCCTAAAAGAATTCTAACACCCTTCTCTGGTGACTATTTTATTTGCTTAATAAATTCCGAAAAAAAAAGCAGCCACAGTTTCAAAAATTTACAGATCAAATTAAGACCAAAAACATAATTCATGACAAAATTTGGGAGGTTTTGGAAATTATGAACCAAAATATTATTTAAGTTGTTCTTTTAGTTACTAAAAGTGAAGTCAACTGAAAAGCTAAAAATTAAACATCTAACCGTTAGGGACTAGGTGATCGAAAGATCGGGCGGCGGCGATACGATTAGCTTGTACAACTGGTTGTAGCGGATAATATCTTGATCGTCGTCTTCACTCTCCGTTATATTTTTCAGAGCTAACCGTCCAATTGCCTGTCACAGACCGTTAGGTGCTGCCACCTGTACTCTCTTTCTCTATTAAATCACTCCCTCTAGACTTTCATCTCTGATTCACGTTTCCTTCTCTCTCTAACTTGAAGCAGAGGAAAACTGAAAATGGTGCCTTCGGTTTCTCTCTCCTCCTCCTCCTCCTTCCTCTTCCCTCTTCTTCTGCTTTTGTTTCTCTCTCCTCTATCTTCGGCGAGCTTGGCCGATGAATATGATGCACTGGGCCTCGCCAGGTCCAGCTTCCCGGCAGGACAGGCTCAGAAGCTCATCCGAGGCCTCAATCTGTTCCCCGGGCGAGATGTCAACATCATCGACGGTGGTGATTCGCTCCCTCAGACTAAGAGGCTCGTTGAGAAGAGGTTCAAGATGCCCAACCTCGATGACTCCGGGGTCTCTGTTGAGGACCTTGGCCACCATGCCGGCTACTACAAGATTGAGCACTCTTATGACGCGAGGTCAGTGTTTTTTTTTTTTTTTTAAATTATTATTATTATTTTTTTGCCCCAATTGATAGGGTTTCGTATGTGTAACCTGTAAGATTTATTTATTCATTTTTTGGACCTTGAATTTGAATGCAATGCATTTTAGTTTAGGGTTTGGTGGTCGGTTCTTGCATTTTGATTCTTAGTGGTTAACTTACTATTGTGAGGTATTTCTGATGAGGACGATTTGTGAGATGGGATTTTAGGGTTTTACAATCTGTTTCAAGCTGAACTTGAACATAATTTTCTGGGAAGCTAGGTTAGAAATGGTGACTAAAATGGGTGTTAGTGTTGCATGTAATATTGGAGTGCTTTTTGTAAATGAGTACAAATTATGGCCGATTTTGCTATCGTTAGTCACGAGTTTGGTATTTTTGGTTGAATGAAATGTACATAATGTGGATTATCAAATATTGTTGACTCCAATTTTTGATTTGGGTATTAGGATGTTCTACCTCTTCTTCGAGTCACGGAGCAGCAAGAAGGATCCTGTTGTAATCTGGCTAACTGGAGGTCCAGGGTGCAGCAGTGAGTTGGCTGTGTTTTACGAAAATGGTCCTTTCACTATTGCAGACAATTTGTCACTTGTTTGGAACCCATATGGTTGGGATAAGGTTTTTCCCTTTTCTTTTTCGATCTTTTTCTTTCTGTTATGTTGGATTAATATAAGCGAAAATTGATTAATTACCTGATGGGTGCTCTGAATTGATCTTGCATTAATTGTATCTTCTTTCGAATGTGGAGCATATCTCATCTTTTTGATAAGCTAACGCGGCATTGCTGTATAGCTGGGCCTCTTGTACTCTTCTCATTTCAATTTTATTTTATTCTTTTGTAATATATTTCGTCTTCCTCTTTTTTGTTCTCCTCTTTTGCTTTATTTATTTATTTATTTTCAGGCATCTAATCTTCTGTACGTTGACCAACCTACTGGGACTGGTTTTAGTTACAGTTCCGACAGACGTGACATTCGTCACAATGAAGAAGGTGTCAGTAATGACCTGTATGACTTTTTACAGGTGTGTTTTCTAGCCCTTTTAGCTTATATCTAAAATTTTGTGAACTTTCCCCAATTTTCTGATCCATTTTGAGTTGCTCAGTGTTTAGAAGATAGAACTTAACTGGAGCGTAATTTCTGACTAGCCCAGAATGAAAACCTTGATTGTAATTTCAAATTTGGGGTAGAAACCTTTCATCCTTCTGCATTGAGATATAAGAAGGAAAACCACTGTTCTAAATCATTAAAATATGTTGCTGTGAGAATACTGATGTACTTAGCATGCTTTTTATATTGTTTGTTTCAGGCATTCTTTGCAGAGCACTCTCATTTAGCAGATAATGACTTTTTCATAACTGGAGAATCATATGCTGGGCACTACATACCGGCTTTTGCTGCTCGAGTCCACCGAGGAAACAAAGCTAAAGAAGGAATTCATATAAATCTGAAGGTCTCACTAATATTTCCCACCTTGTGGTTTCAATGCATAATTCAGCTTCTGCTTTTCTTCTTTTGAAGAAGCCCTTTAACGGGTGAAAGATGATTGATAGGGATTTGCTATTGGCAATGGGCTCACGGATCCTGCAATTCAGTATAAAGCGTACCCGGATTATGCATTGGACAATGGCATAATAACAAAGTCTGATTATAATCACATCAACCTATTGGTTCAACCTTGTGAGCTGGCAGTAAAGCTTTGTGGTAGGCAACATGGAGAATGGCCTTTTTCTTTTGTTTGTGTCCTGCCCTCTAAAATTCTAAATTCTATTCTATTTTTCCTTGAAAAAGCTTCCTACTCAAGGTGTTCATGTCTGTTGGTTAGAATTTGTTGATATCTCTCTAAATAACTGATTACTTATTTGATTTTTTGTGTGTGTGTGTGTGTATTTTCAGGCACTGATGGTACAGTCTCTTGCATGGCTTCTTATTTTGTTTGCAATCTTGTTTTCAGTAGCATCCTAGCACGTGCTGGAAATATAAATGTAAGAAAATCATTTATTTTTCTATTCTACTTTATGTCTGAGTCACAAGTTACCAGTCAGTATTTTTCTAAGATATGTCTGTAGATTTGTTCTCACAGTTTTCAGTCAAAAGAAAATCTTAATCCTAATATCTCAAGATAAACAAGTTCAAATCTTGAAGTTTGACGAGTTATATTTCTTTTTCCTCTCCGCAGTACTATGATATCAGGAAGAAATGTGTGGGAAGCCTTTGCTATGACTTCTCAAATATGGAGAAATTCTTGAACCAGAAATCTGTTAGAGATTCTCTTGGAGTTGGGGAGATAGAATTTGTGTCTTGTAGCCAGACTGTTTATCAGGCCATGCTGTTGGACTGGATGAGGAATCTCGAAGTGGGCATTCCTGCTCTTCTTGAAGATGGAGTGAAGTTGCTTATATATGCTGGAGAATATGATCTTATCTGCAACTGGCTTGGTAAGGTTTTGGATTCTAGTGTCTCATAGTACGATACATATTGATCAAATCATTGATAGGGAACTTCTCTCCTCGTGAAATAAATGTGATCTTTACCCTTGGCCTTGGGCATAATCTATAAATTGATATGAACAGGAAATTCAAGGTGGGTTCACGCAATGGAATGGACTGGTCAGAAAGAATTTGTGGCTTCTCCTGAAGTTCCTTTCTTAGTTGATGGTTCAGAAGCTGGAGTTCTAAAAAGCCATGGACCTCTCAGTTTCCTCAAGGTCTCTTTCTTTTTCATCCTGCCTACTCTCTCACACACGCATACACACATACATGCACACACATTAGTATGAACATAAACGCCGTCACTTACATTTTTAACCAATTATCAACCTGAAAGAAATCGAAGCTGACTTAGTTGCATGGGATATGAAAACAACAAACAGGTACATGATGCCGGTCATATGGTTCCCATGGACCAGCCCAAGGCTGCACTAGAGATGTTGAAAAGGTGGACTCGGGGCAGTCTTTCTGAAACTTCAGCTGATCCAGAAAATTTGGTTGCTCAGATGTGATATCTGCCAATTGTATTTTTCTTATGCTCTGTTTTTAGAGGAATGGCCATACATGTTTTCTGCTGTTTCTCAATGTACTTGTAAATATTACCCCTACGCTTCCAAAACCAAAACCTCTGACCGGGAGATGTTAATTACAGGAATATTATGTTTTGTTTATCTTCTAAATGAACTTAAAGACTCCATACATGGGAATCCATACTTTTCTGGTCTTGCCGTGTGCGTTTTCGTTCTTATTTTCGTTTACCTGTGACAATTTTTTTTTTAATAATTACTGAAGTGGATAAGTATGTATTCATTAACTACGCATGTTAGTACAAAATATATACGATTGTCAATCTGGTAAGTATTTTTTTTTTAATTTATATGTAAGTATTTTTTTTTAACGGTTAAATTATTATCGTAGTCTAACAAATTAGGAATTAGGAATCATATATATTATATTTATTTATTTTTAGAGCTAACAAACGAGTAGACACTGATTTTGAGAGGACACGGTGAAACTAGTCTGGCAGTGACGAACGCGAAAATTTCATGTCCTACGACTTGAGAACGAGCTACTATAATCTAGGTGTTCGCATAACTCGATTTATTATCCGATTTCGCCAACCTCAAAAATTAATTACAAATAGCTTACACAAGTAACCCAACTTCCGGTTTCTTAATTATTTTTTTCGGGGGGGAGAAAAAAAGTCGAGGGACTTACCGTTTAAAGATGACTCAGCATATCATTAAAGAACCAACGGAAAATGAGCTTTTATTTTTTTGGAGGGGATATACAATACATCAAAAAATCGAATAGGAAATTTGGGGTACTTATCTATATTTTATCAGGTTCTGTGAAGTAACGATAGAAAGCTGAGTTCTCCCTCACAGTAATGGCTTTTTCTCTTGGCTTCTTTCCTAATCCGACTCTAAACTCTCGTGCGCTTCCTCGACCTTTAGTCTTGCCATTTTCTTCTGTAATTTCAACAATTTCTTCTGCATCACCAAAAAATGCTCGGCACTTGAAGCTCAGACACCTTCCAAGGACATCTTCCGAAGGCAAATTCAGATGGCTTTCTCTGTTTTCCCAATTTATCATCTTTTTAGCTTCAATTTCTCTCTCAGAATGGACTTGTATGAGATGGGTTTTCGTTGAATTAAGTGTTAAAGCTTTTTATGTATGCTATATTCTTTATGTGGAAATGTTTACAGGACCAAAATTGTACAGAAAACTGTACACTTTTCTTTAAGGATGGTGTTGCTTTGAGTACTTGTACACTTGCTTCACACCCTTCTTTTTTCTTTTTTTTTTTTTTTTTTTTTTTTTCAAATAGTTGTTATTAATATTGAAGTCAATGCTTTTACTTTGTTTATCTACGACTCTTCATAATCTTACAGGTGCTTCTCTGGAGTTAGACGAGGACTCAAAGTTCGTACCTCTAACTGCCGAGGATCCACAATATGGTCCACCTGTAAGTTCTGGTTAGTTTCGTTCCGTATGACACCAGCTTATTTTCTTGAATAGCAGCTGATGTTCTTGCTTTGTTTGTACATATTAGATTTTAGAAATGTTTGAAGTTTGAACTATTGGTTTCCAAAGGAAGATACTACATCATTATCGATTGATACTTTGAAATACTAATTCATGATGTTGATTTAAGTTTCCTTGTTCTGCAGGCTTTGTTATTGCTGGGTTTTGAAGTGGAGGAAGTTGAGAAGGTGACATTTTTGTTTGGGTAAATTTTATTATATTAGGGGATTGATTGCTGCTTTGTGTTTCTTCTTTCCTTGACGTGCAAGTATATATATTTGACTATTTCTCTTGCAGTTCAATCGTTCAACTTCCCCCCTTCCTCTTTGTTAAGGGCCTGTTTGGCAAATTTTACTTTTTTTCTTTCTTTTTTTTTTTTCCATAAAAATAAAATGAAGAGTGAACTGTGAAGATGATCTCAACAGATTGTTGAGGAAATCTTCGTTATCTATTTTACTTTTAGATACAAAAGACAGAAAATATAAACGTTACCAAGTAAGCCTTAAGAGGTTGTTTAGGCCTTCCATTCAACGTTGGCGCATAGCCTTACTGAATTCTTGTGGTGTGGTGCAGATACAACAGCTTTTGAAAGATTTGGATGGTGAATTCTTACAGGTGCCATATCTAATTCATCGGGGGCAAAAAAAAATGACACCGCATTATGATTAAGTTATCTTGGTATTAACTCAAAGAAGTTGCTAGTTAGATTAGTTTGATCCAAATATAAAATAGATTTCCAACTATCTTTAGTTTTCTTCAAAACTGAAGAGACATATCTTTCTTTATGTATATTGATCGAGAAAATTGACATTGTTTGATAATTGATGCGTGAATAGGTAAATAGACTAACTTTCTTAATGTATCACTGATATCTCTTCTGAGTTTAATCTCCCTATTTTAGGTTATTTTATGTACCGAAGACATGATTCCTCGGTCACTTTGGGAGGCAATTAATACAAAGCAACCCAATCTAGAAGAAGTGAAGGTAGTTTAATTTGTGTCATATCTTTTTACGTCTGGAAAGGTTTTGAAAATGGACTTGATCATCATATTCTTATAGAAAGATTAACAGTTAAATTTGATAGTAAGAATTTCCCAAAACCCCTTCGGTAAGAGCCATGTCAATTGAGCAATCAAATTTCAGTTTTATCTCATTTCAATCGCACATTCCTTACTTATATCATCTTAACACGTTGATAATACTCTCTCATAGCGTGGCTTTTCTTCTTATGAAGTTCAGCTATGTTTGGTTGGAGGAGAGGATATGAAGTAAAAAGTTTTAAACCTAACGAATAAAAGTGGAGAGGAAAGGAAGACTCTTCCCTTGTTTTGTTCAATAGCGGAGGGATTAAAAATTGGCTCCAACTGAGCATTTGAAATCCATAGTCTAATCCGTTCTATCCTAAAACCTTTCCTGTCAGACAACCTCGCTAACCCAAATACATCCACTAATGCTCCTCTCTTCTCTTTCCATCCACTTCTCCCTCCTACCAAACTCTCTAAAGCTTCGAAAACATTTCGTGCATATTTGATAGATACATAAGACGCTCAAAAGGGATTGGAGCAATTTGGAGGAAAGCCAATATGATAGGAGACCTAACTTTTGGATGGACATGCATAGGTTTAGGGAATTATAGAATAATGGTAACAGTTTAACTACTCCAATTGTTGAGCTTGACTTGTCATAATGCATCTGCGTGAACTTGTTTTGTTTTGTTTCTACAGATTGCTAGGTCATTGCCACGAATCTGCTTCTTATCTGGTCTCAGTGGGGAGGAGATGATGATGTTTATTGATGCCTTTCCGGAGACTGGTATACTTCTGCCTATTTCCTTCTTCAATCATACGCATGTTGGTTGTTGGGTTTCATTTGTTTGTACTTTGCATTCGATTTCTTATTCAATAGAAAGGTGTTCCAAAAGTTTTTTGAATCCTGTGACTATCAGCTCAATATTTATAGCTGTAACCGATTTTATGGGACGAGATAAACTGGTTTGATAATACCATGTACTCGATGTTCACAAATCAAGTATCTTGAATAGGTTTTCTGTCAATGCTGAGTTCAGAGCCTATATATAATAATTTAAGTAGAAACACCAAAAGCCAAATAAACTCGATTAGTTTTATGAATTCACATGCAACTATAAACGTAGTGCTATTTGAATAGAAAGTTACTAACATAGTCACACAGATGCCCATTTCCATTAGCCTCCTCAATTGCAAGGGTAGTACCGCGTAGGTGACTTTTAAGTAACAGTATAACATGTTGAGAAGTTCTACACCTTTTATTTGGCTTGAAAAACAACCAAAAAAAATGTATATAAGGTTCTATAATCTAGCAAGGTGGTAACAGAATGATAATGTTTTGCCATCTCTGATTTTTTTGTTCATACGCCAACTGAATCGTTCCTGGTTTATAGGACTAGAACCAGCTGTCTTTGCAGCTCTCGTTCCAAACAGTGCCCATAAACCTCTGCAGGAGTTGATAGAAGAGATTATGGGAGACCATGAAATGCTGGTGAGTATTTGATTAACTACATAAATATAATTATCTTTATATCATCTTTAATTTCTCACCTATAACAAATTCTAACTTCCAGAGTTCAAAAAATGAATGAGCAAAGAGACCGCCATATGCAGATTCCAAACTTGGAATTGCCCCACATTTTCTGCAGCTTCAGGAGATGCTGGCTTGACAAAGGCATAAAAATACATCTTGGACATAAATTTTTCTTTTCTTTTTAATGTACTTGAGTTTTTGCACTGTAAAATAGCACCATAGTTCTACTTCTCTTCCAAACGAATCATGCCTCTTTACTTCTCCTCGGTGGAAACCAAAGATCGTAAACCATAGGGAAGTAAACATGGTGTACCAAAATGACACGCAATAACAACATACATACATAAAGAGAGAAGAAGAAACACAAAACTTCACAAAAATCTTATTACATAATGCCGTCGTAGAAGCCAAATGTACAGTAACTTTTATGGTTGTACAGAGTATCGTAAATTAGAAGGCACAGCTAGAACAAACAGGTATATCTGTTGCGGGACCAAAACGAGCCATGACACTATATACAATTTGCAAATTGCAAGCCAGTCTGACAGAAACTTGTTGGCTGAAAGAAACATGCCTATAAAAAATGAGAAGTCTCAGTCTTCACTACTAATCAATTGGAAGTCATCACAGCATTAAGCAGCCCAAACATTATGTCATATCAACAAGGCTTTAACAAAAAGACCACTTATAAAGAGGTCCAAGAGATCTAAAAGAAAATATGTCATACTTGTTGCCTAGATTTAACCAAAGGAAAAAGAGAGTTTCAAACATGGAAATTTTGTTAAAAAAACAAAGCATCGTTGGAACCGTTCTCTAGTCTCTCTCCTGGGGTGTTGAATGATTCCATAGATCATTGTCCAAGAAAAGGATCATAACCACAGTGCTCCACACAATGAAAGCATTCAACAATGTGACTGCAAACGAGTTATCTAGTCTCTCAAAAGGATTTCTCTATACCACCTAAACTTCTAACTTTCGAAAAAATGGAAATTATCATCTCCAACATTACCCAACAAAGCTCAAACTCAACACATAGAATTTTATCAAGAGACCTAATACCTTCATAACAACACAAGCCAATGCCCAATTCAATTCACACCATTCCAGAGCAACCCCACCTCATAAAATCAATCATCTTCATCACCACTCTCGTCGCTGAAGTAACTAACCTTCTTCATTTTCCTCTTCTCCTCCTCCCCGCCACAGCCATTGCCATCGCCATCGCCATCGCAGCCACTACCACCTTTCCACAACCTCTCGTCCGCGCCACTATCCACCACCGACGCCCAATTATCATCCTCAAACACCTCCCCACCACCATCGGACGACCCCGCTTCGTTCACATCCTCCCTCTTCGAATACTCTCCACCCCTCCTCCCTCTCTTGGGCGGAGGAGGCGGCGGCCGCTCCCTCGGGCCGAGCTGGTTCTTCGGACACTCGTACGACAGGTGCCCTTCCGCCCCGCACTCGTAGCAGCGGCTCTTGTCCCTGTAAACCCTCTTGCGGATGAACTCCGAGGCCCGGCCGTTGTCGGCGGCAATGGAAGCCGTCAGGGTTCGGCCGTTGAGGACCTTGCCGTGCATCTGGCGTGCGGCCGAGACGGCGTCGTTCCGCGAGACGAACTGGACGAAGGCGACGCCGCGGCTGAGGCGGGTCCGGCGGTCCTTGAGGACGGTGACGCGGGCGATCTTGCCCAGGGTGGAGAAGAGGGTGTGGAGATCGGAGTTCGTGAGGGAGTAATCGAGGTTGGAGACGTAGAGGGTCGATTTCGATGGGGCTAGGGTTCCGGACCCACCACCGCCTTTGCCGGAACCGGAAGGTTTGTTTCCGGCGGCGGCGGAGGTCCGGTCGTGTGCGTTTCCGGTGGCCGGAGAAGGGGCGGAGGAGTAGCGGTAATAGAAGGTTTCGTCGTCGTCTTCGTCACTGTGGACGTTCTTCTTCTTGGTCTTTACCATTCTTTCTTTCTTACTAGTTTTCGACGAAATGAATAACATAAATGGAATTGGGTAAGAAAAATGGAAATTACCATTTTTTGAGGGGGCAAGTAATGATTTTTTTTTTTAAATGTGAATTTCTTTTAATTTTTATATTAAATGAGTTTTAATTTTTTAAAATAAGTTTTGTTGAGTTTTTTCTTTTTTTTTTTATTATAGGTTACTAATTTATATACTTTTGGTTTATCAAAAAAAAAAATTATGTACTTTTGGAGAGGCTATGGTAACCCTCCAACTTACGGGGATTTGGATTAATATTTGATGGCCTAAATGGTTTGTGTGACAAGAACTTAACTTGCACTGTCAACGTTTTACTAATTCTCTTAATTCTATTGTCTTTCTTCTCCGATTCCAATTTCTTACCCGCTTTTATATTCTAAGACTAAAACTGGCGTTGTTATAACCTTTGGTGCTGATTGAACGTCCTTTGCTCCCTTTTTGTCACTTCCTTCCACGGTGGGTCTTGCTCTCACCATCGTATTAAACATCTTGTAAAAGGCGATCGTCATGGTAATCTACTTAACATTTGCTTTTTCCTATATTTCTTAGCTTCATTTTTATGGTTTCCTCTTATTTCTTCTAACCACCGCAATACCCTCCTAATTGACCAATTTACAAAACTTGGATCTAACGTGAATACTATTTTTCACGTTATATTTCTATTCGTTAACTATGGGTTCATTTCCTTTCATAACTTTTATGCTCACATGTTTTGTAACGATGTCAATGTGGGCTAACTCACGTTAAGAAAAAAAAAAAAAAAACATAGATAGGATTTGAGCTCTGTTTTTCTTTGTTAGAAATATACTTATATAATTATTTTTTTAGAACCAAAAGTTAAGAGTAGGGAGAGAAAAAAAAAACAGGTTCCAAAATTGTCTTTGGCCAAAAGTGTAAATAATAAGTGGAAGTATTTAATGTGATTTCTATTAGTTTTCGATCAATGACCTTCTGCCCTTGTCTTCATTTTGTCATTTTCATTCTTTCTCTTTCTCTCACTTTTTCTTCTTCTTATTCTTCTTCTCCTTCTCCTAGTTTTCTCTCTCCAAAGATCTGAGCTTACTTTCCATTTCTAATGGAATATGAATGCTCCAAACTTTTGACTCTATCAAGCTTAACGTCTTTTTCATTTAATTTGATCTTTCTCTCTCTCTTTTAGTTTATGAGTTTTTTCTCCAGCTGTCTCTTTTTCTCTTTCTTAACACTCATTGAACTGTTTTGTAAAAAATACTCAAGTGGAAAGAAGGTTTGATCATATTTGACAATTTTTCGGATTTTGAAAGTAAGTAATAAAGTTATGTTCAAAAATAATTTTTTATGGTTGATAATAAGTGAATAATGCTTAAAAGAGGACTATAATACTGATTTAGACATTATTTGAGTTGAAAAATTTCAAGTTTTAGTATATTCACTATAAGACTGTTGTATATTAAATTGAAGAAATTGGTCAAATTGATGTTAACGTATATAGTTAAGATCAACTTGACCTTAGGTCAAGAACCTCATGACCTTATGTAATATTATACTAACTTGAATAAGTCAATATAATATTGACCTATGGTCATTATGATATAGACATTTGAGGGCAAATTAATCCTGACCTCACTGATTAATTTTTTGAATTTATTTATTTTACAGGATGACAAGTATTGTTGTGTTTGTGAAGTATAATGGTCATTGGGATCAAAATAATATTTACACTAATTGCTAAAGTATGGGTATTTTAGTACCTACTATCTCATCATATGTTCATTTATTGGAGATACTGTTGAGGCATTTGGGATAAAACTTGAAAGTCATATGTTATAAATTAAGTATATCTTTGAATCAGAAATTTCACCTATAAATATTGTCAACGATCGTTCTCTTGAAATCTACTTTGAGCTAAAGAAAAATGAAGACAAGACAAAGTTTTCTTTTTGTGTTGATATAATTGGCGAGCCAATGACCATGTTATATTTAAGTATGTCTTTGGCAGCCAACAATTACAGAGTCCCTTTTCATGAAATTCGTTCTTATCATACATATATTGGTGGTTATTACCCTAAGATGCCAACACAAGAAATGGCGAATCTCAGCCCTGTTGAGGTGAGAGGACATGACTTCACGATGAGTGTATTTGCTACTGATTGTGGGAGTGGTGTTTTAGAAGACATCTCTCAATTTCACACACTAGTAGAGGAAGAAAAAAAATCAATGATGGAGTCAATATTTGGGTAAGTCATAGTGCTACCAATACCCATGTATTAATCAAGTAACCGAGAGACTACTTCTAAAGGGGCAATCAATTGTGATACTAGTTCAGTGCTCGCTGATTCTTCAAATGAACTAGATGTGCTTACCGAAGTTTCACCTACAATGTTAAGAGTTAGTAAAATGTATGTGAGTTAAACAGTATTATATAGGTATTTAAGCAAGTTTGCAATAGTCAATCATTTTGAATTTAAGGCCAGAACATTGAACATGAAAACTTTGTACGTGATGTGCGAAGATAATAGTTGCAAGTGGGTTATTCGTGCCACTACGATCAAAAGCATGAATTTTTTTTCAAATTAAAAGGTATGCAGTCATTTATATATGTACTGTCAGTCAAAACACTCTTGACTCTAGTCAAGATAATTTCCACGTGAGTCAAAATGTTCCAGACATACGTCAAATTATCATAACTTTGGTGAAGATGTTCTTGAGTGTTGGTGAAACTATTCTTGACCTAGTCAAGATAATTTTGACGTACCTTAATAACGTCTTGACTACCAATGAAGACCTTCTTCACTTTAAGTCAAGATGTTCTGAATTACGATCTAAACCTTATTAATTATAGGTCAAGACATTCTTGACTAAAGTCCAAGATGTTCTTGATTTGAAGACAACAAATAAAGTTTTTTTCTAAAATGTATAAACAATGTTTTTTTTTGTTTTTGCAATGTTATGCATATTTGATTCTTAGCACACTTGCCCTGTCGATACTATACACAAATATCACTATCACGCAAGTACATATTTAGTTGGTGAAATAATAAAACATAAATTTATGGACCCTACCAAAATAATATGCAGGCCTAATGATATTGTGGACAAAATGTGAAGGGACCATAGTATCCACATGAGTTATTAAAAGGCTTGGAGGGCGAAAGACAAAGCTTTGATTACTTTGAATGGTTCCAACATAGACATTTATCGATTTTTGCCCCATTGAGCTTTCTTGTTAAAGTGGTCTAACCCAGCTTCTATTGTGGCCCTTTCGACGGATGAGCATGATGTATTAAGGTACTTCTTTGTGTCTTTAACTGCTTTTACTCAGGGTTGGCCACATTGTCAGCCGATTATAGTTGTTAACGGAACTTTCTTGAAGGTGAATTTTCGTGGGACATTGCTAACTGTGTGTGCAATAGATACAAATAAACAAATATTCCCAGTGGCATTTGCTATTATTAACGGAGAGAGTAATGTGTCGTGGCATTTTTTCTTCACCAAATTAAAGGAATCAATAAGAGACAAAGATTAGTTAGCAATAATCTCAGATAGAAATGATGGTATTGTTAATGCAGTAAAAGAAATATATCTGAATGTCGAGCATGGTTATTACATGGTGTATTTGTTGTGTAATTTAAAACGAGCTTTTCCTCGTGCATCCTCAACATTGAAATAGAAATTTTATAAAGCCGCTGAGGCATACATGCATAAGGAGTGGTCAATTTACATGGATTCGCTTGATAATAAAGACCCCAATATTAGGATATACCTAGACGAAGTCAGAAACAAAAAATAGGCACGTTGCCACTTCCATAGTAAAAGGTACTCGATGACTTCCAACAATGCTGAGTCAATAAATACCATGGACAAGAAAGAGAGGGACTTCCGTATCAAGAACTTGATTAAGTTGTTAAGAGACAGAATGCAAGAATGATTCTTTAAGAAGAGACAGGCTACTGTATAATTGCAAACAATACTTCCTAAAAACACTGAAGAACATGTAGGAGATTTATTTAAAGAGTCAACATCAATGATTGTAAGTATTCGATTCATATAAGCAAAATCTTAAATTTTCAATGACGGGGAAGTTAATATTATCATATAGTCAAGGATCACTTTACCATAGGTCAAAATCTTTTGACCGTGAGTCAATTATTTCTAGACCTATAATATTAAGTTCTTGACTAGACCAAAGGTCAAAAACTCCATGACATAAGTGAAGCAACTCTTGACCTAAGATATAATTATTTTAATTATTACATGTTGGGTTTAATTCAGGTTAGACCGTCAAATGTATATGAGTTCATAGTGGTGGACAATGATTGCAAGTCATACATTGTCGACCTGAAGAAATGGACTTGTCACTCGAACTCAATTAATTTATCTGTGTACATAGTGTGACTGCATATGGTGTTCGTGGCCTATCTATCTATAATTTTATTTCCCCATACTATAAAAAAGCGGTATTACAGGCGATATATGCTGGCATTGTGCATCCGATCAGTTCTCCATCAAATCTGACTTTCCTTGATGAGGTGGTAAACCTTATCGTCAAACCACCAGTCGTAACAAAAATGCTTAGTAGGCCAAAGAATACTAGAATTGAATCAATTGGTGAGAACTCAGTGAAGTAAAAATGTTCACATTATGGCAATTCATGCCATAAAAGGCAAACATGCAGTAATCCAATTCCCCTCCATAGCATCATTAATGAAGATGTAGACCACTCTACAAAAAGACGATAAGTGTAGGAGTGTCATCACATTTACGTGAGGCATTACCTAATTAATTTTGGTATACATTATGTTTGAAATTATGTATACGGTAAAACAATATTACTTAAGTCAAAATCTTATTGATCCCAAGTAAAAATTCTCTTGATTAAGGTCACAATGTTTTCTATCAAAAACAATGAATAACTCCTTTATTTGCTTGTATTTTCTCTAGAGTTGATCAATTAGTTAACGTTATGGTCAACAAGTTATTGACTTTAGGTCAAGCACTTCTTGACCTCGATTCACGAATATCATGACTTTAAGTCAAGAGCTTTGTGACCTTAAGTCAAGAGATTAGTGACCTTGAGTTAAGAGTATTTTGATTAGGAATAATACATAAGGATTTTGAAATGATTTGAAGGTTATCGACTTTGGGTCAAGAACCGCTTGACCTTGATTCAAGAAAATCATGACTTTGAGTCAAAAGCTTCGTTACCTTGAGTCAAGAGCTTCGTGACATTGAGTCAAGAGCATTTTGACTAAGAATAATAACTAAGGACTTTTGAAATGATCTAAATTTAAATTCTACTCAGTAAATAAGTTTTGGCATAATTATAGTTATGCTAATACCTTAAGTTTTAAGTAAAAAAGGAAATATTATTCAACACAAGCAAAAAAAGTTAAAAGCACAATCATAATTTGAATTACAACCAAAATAAAATATTGTCTTTATGAAGAAAATAATTAGGTCATTCGTCTCTGTCAGTTTCTGCATACTCCTCATATTTCCTTAATCCATGATGATATATCTCTCATGCAAGCTTGTGACAGAAGTATTCCATCTTCTTAGTAGTGACTTTAGAAACTGGCTTGTCAGACATGAGGAACTCAACATACTTGATAATGAACATACCGTAGTCTCTACTGAATAAGACCAAAACATTAACTTAAATACAACAATATAGGAAGTGAGGGTCAACTGATACTTGAGCCATGTTCAAGTAAGATGTGACCAAAGGTTAGGTCGTCCTTGACCTTGAACATGGGTGAGGTGATCTTTGACCTTGACAATGATCCTTCACATTGACCATGCACCAAGCGATCCTTGACCTGAGGTCAAGAATGTCTTGAAACATGTTCAAGGTGAATTTGATCTCAAAATTTTTTAAAAAATAAGTTTAACGTCATTTACTAACCCACTGCTCTATTATGGATTACTCTCACAGAGGTGGAATGAAAATGACTATCCCTTTTTGAACATCCAACATACCATTAAATCCACCAACTACCTGAGGAAGATGGGGCAAACATTTAGCCACCATAGAACATTTCTTGTCTACAAACTCGCCTTCCCTTGAAAGAACGATAAACAACAATGGACCTCAAAGAAATATCAACCACAAGTAAGATCCAGTGGTCTAAAATCTCAATATGGATAGGGATGTAGACAAATCCCACTTTAGACCAATGTTTATTGCAAAGAAGGAAAGCATCAAGCACGTAACTAGGCAGTACGTTATATTTTTCCTAATCAATAAGCCCACATGAATTCTGGTAATCCTCCCAAGCTGATCGAAGGTATTTGCTGAAATTGGAATCAGTCGTAGTATATTTCTGGGTAATGCTATTAGGATAAAAAAGACTATTCAATTGCAAGTAGTAGATGAACAATCAGCTTGCTACCAAAAAATAAACTTCCAAAATATCAATGCATCATATAAACAAATAAAGTCAAGTTTCTATTGGTCTCGAGTCATGATTATCCTGACCCTTGACCATGAACTTCGTAACTCTGAGTCAATATAGAGTCAAGTTCCTCTTGATCTTGAGTCATTCCTATCACCAAGAACTTCATAACTCTGAGTCAATATAGAGTTAAGATCCTCTTGATTTTGGGTCATGAACATCATGACCTATCCTAATTATGAGTTAGAAACATCTGGAGTTGAGAACGTTTTGACCAGGGTTAAAACCAACATAACCCATTTCTATGAACAAATTAAACAACAATTACCTCAAAAGAAAACAACTAATTCAGTTCGTACAAGGTGTAAAACCAACTCTTATCTCTATGTGTCAATGTTCCCAAGTCCATTACGCACCTTAATGTGTTATGGGATTTGTTGTACTTTAGCTTAGTGGTATTAAAAAAATAACAACTCATGAAATTCAATATAAGAATAACAAAATAGAAAATCAATATAATATAAGAGAAAAGAGAATTCTCACCCCTTGGTCTGGTGCTTCACCAGCCCTTGTCGAATGAAGACTTCGAAGGATGCCAATTTTTCTTTCTCTATTTCAGCATCAGGGTCTACAAAGAAAGGACAAATCTTCTGCTCCCTGGGGGCTTGAATAGTTGTCATGAGCTTTATTGGTACACTCTTCTACAAAGTCTTTTTCTTCTCAGAAGGGGTGAACTTGTCTATTGGCTTTATGACTCGTTTGGGTTATTCAGTTTCAGCTATTTTCTCCCCCTGAGCTTTTTTGCCCCTTTCCTCTTGGGTCACAAAGTCATCATCACCAGCGTCCTTGTTTGCCATTCCTTGCTATGATTTTCACATGCAAGACATATATAACAGATTGAATGACCTGAAAATATAAAGGTCAAGTATCACCTGACTAAGGTCAAGAGGCGCTAGACCCCAAGGTCACGAAGAAGTTGACCGAGGTTAAGTGACATTTGACCCATATTTAAGCGATCCTTGATCTAAACTTGTGTATAATATCTCTTTATAATTTCCAAGACCAACAGTAGCCTGGGTGCCCTTCTCAATGATGTCAAATTCTGATTCAAAGCCTATTTTCTCTTTGAATTGCATAGGAGATATGGGGTTATCATCTTCCTTCATGTCTTCCATTCTATGATCTTCAAACTCGTGGAACATAGAGCTAGTGTAATGGGTATCGACATCTATAGAACACAATACCTCGGCCATTATTGTATATTTTTCTGCCGCACTCTTTTTCTTTTTTTCGGTTTCTCTTTCTCCTTATTCTCTTCCTCCTTTTGTTTACCTTTTTTCTCTCCTTCTCCTAACTTACCATCATTACCATTATCATCATTTTTATTTAGTACACCAGTTTTTCCTCCCTCTTGTCCATCGTTATCATCGTTGTCGTCGTCATCACCCTCTTCTCCTCCCTTTTCGTCCTCCTTTTCTTCCTCTTTCTCTTCTTCGTTATCTTCTTGTTTCTCTTCTTCTTCATTCTTCTCTTCTCTCTGCTCAGCCTTTCTCTGTTTATGCGTTGCCTCTACCTGTATGTTCTCCTCCTCTATCTCTACCTATTCAAACAAATAATTAGCTAAAACATATACACTTGATCATGTGTACTTCTTTGGGGTTAAGAAGTAATTGACGTTAGGTCAAGTCTATTATGACCTGGGTCACGAACTTTTTGACTTGAAGACAAGAACTCCTTGTACAATATTAACAAATAATTTTTTTTTTACAATATAGAAACTCTTACTTCTTTGTCTCATTCGTTTGTATGTTGTAAATCGGCCTCATATGAGTTATCAGCCCGCAGGATATTTTGAGGTCAAGGTCTTAACTCATAGACATTAGCATTATTTATATTTACTTCAATACCTCATACCATATCTATTAAGATGCACATCATCTGGAGTGAATTAAACTGTTGAGCATGAACACCTTGAAGCTCTTCTTTAACATGATCTATCTCTCCTTTGACATCTTCAAAGTGCTTTAACATGGCTTCACGGAAATCGCATTCCATTACTGTAGTACCAAGTTTCACTTTCTGGCATTTAGAAAGATGAATATTCCTGACTTCAATCACTTCATTGTCCTTGTCGTGGGGAGCTTCGCTTTCCTTTTGAAAAACTAGCTTCCTCTTTAGCGAAGCCTTCTCAATAGCAATCAAATCTCTTGTACGTATATCACTCAATTCCTCCTCACTTGGTTTAATTTCAGTAATTACACACTGAAATAAAATCCAATGTTCACATCAGTAACAAGTAATGAAAATCTGAGTCAGGAACTTATTGACCTAGGTGAACAACACCTTTTCCTGCTATTAATAAGTTCTTTACGTGTGGTCATGAACTACTTCACCACGTGGTCAAGATCTTCTTGACCCAGGTGTCAGGAAGTTCTTAATCATGAGGCCAAGAAGTTCTTGACCACGATCAAGACATTATTGACCACAAGGCCAAGAAATTCCTGACCCAAGTCAGGAAATTATTGACTACAAGGCCAAAAAATTCTTAACCCAGGTCAGGAAATTATTGACCATATTGCCAAAGAGCTCTACTATATGTCAAGGCTGAGAAGTTCTTGACCTAGGTCAAGACTTGATTGACCAAAAGGGCAAGAAGTTCTTGACCGTGGTCAAGATCTTGACCACACGTCAAGAGGATCTTAACATAGGTCAAGCACTTCTTGACCTATACTTAACTATTAGGAGCAACCAATAAAAGAAAAAAAATATTAAATTACAAAAAATGAATCTTACATCAGGATTGAGAAAAACTTCCTCCTGAATTTCCTTGCGTATAAGCTTCTTCTCCTTAGTTGTACTCCAATTCAAAATCTTGGGACATTTTTTTTCATCATCCTGTATAGCATACTTTATAGCAAAATCCAAAAAAAACTCATATACCTAGATCTAAAATACCACTGGAAATCTATTCAATACATAACGTGTCACTAACTTCCCGTTAATCATTGTCACTGATCGAAATATTGCTCTTTTCTTTCATTTAGTCTTTCAAGTCAAACCATAAGTAAGAACCCTATGGGTAAGCATTGAATACATTCAGGTCATTCACCAACCGGAAGCATATATCAGGCACATTTGTCGACTTCACATTCGACAATATGGCTTATGCAATAACATAGAGAAGCGTAAGCTTCACAACACCCTCATCACTTTCAGCCTGTATGCTATTATACACAACATCCAGTGTTTCTCTTCACCACCTTATGTGAGCTAAAGTACTTGCCCCGTATATTATCACTAAGCTTCACTACGTAAACATTGGTCTCTCCATGAACCTTCAATCCACTTATTACAGCTAGGTGTACCTTCGTAAAAGGCACCACGATTCCACATAAGTCAATGTTAATGACTTCACCGTCACTACTCGAGTCTTCATAATACACCTGCCGTATTATCATGTTGTGGAAAATCTGTCTAGATAATGTGACATTCTTCACATCCAAAAAATGACCCATACATGTTTCACCAAACAAAGCTTTTTGCTCGTCGGTTAACTTTACTTTTATAACCGTCATCGTCTCATGTATTATTTTATGGATATTCACTTTTCCGTTTGTAATCTCCATCTCCGGGACATAGTATTTAAATCGCTGCAAAAAACACATAAATTTATTACCAATAGGAAAGAAAGTAATTAAAATGTAACTGGTTGTTATAGTTAAGAAGATCTAGACCTAGAAAACATGAGGTCAAGACTCACTCAACCTCTAGTCATTATCTTCTTGACCTCATTTCAAAAGTATATTGGTATCTGGTATCTAGTTAAGAGGTCCTTAACAAAAAGTCAAGAGCATCTTGACTACTGGTCAAGAACGTCTTAACATCTACCAAGAAGCTTATTGATATCGGGCCATGAAGGTCCTAACTAGAGTTAATACTATCTTCGCTACTGTCAGTAATAACTTAACCCAAGTCATGAATATCTTGACTAAGACCATGAACAACCTGGCCTTATGACCTAACTAATATCTCTGAAACTTCACTCCATAACTATCATCAACAAACCCTAAAATATGTCATAATCTTTGGCTCACTGACTAACAACATAAACCTACACAAAAAATAGCAACCCATATAATAAATTCGAGAAAATTCTTAAATTTCACAAAAATTATAAACTATACCCAAAATATAGCACCCAATAATACCAAGATTGGTTTTTACCGAAGAAATACTATCAAAAAACAATGTTTTTTTAAAAAAGAAACAAAAAAAAACTTTTGGTTCCTCCACCGAAGCTTCAAGTGCCGCTTTGCCCTTCAAATCGGTTGTCGCTTCTACTGGGTTTTTCCACTCCACCACTAGGCTTTTCGTCGGAGACTTAGACTGAGCTTTCTTCTTGATGCCGATGTTGTAGCTTGAGCCTTTGGACTCGACTTTTTACCTTCGGCCGAACATGTTTATGCCATTTTAATAAAAGACTGAGTTGGGATTTTCACAACGAAATGGAGGCTTAGGTTTGGTTTTTCTTCGGATTTCAGACTGAAATCAAGTTTTAGGTTTGGATATTTTTTAGATTTCACATAGAAATAGAGGGAAAATGGAGGTTTAGTTTTCGATTTCAAAGGAAAATAGGGTTTCAATTTTCGAAAATAAGAGTTTTTTGGGAGAGTGTGTGGGGTAGTGGTGTCAAACATGTCAAATCGTATGTCAGCTGTAACTGGGATTTATATGGGCATTATGATCTTTTACTGATTATGGGGCCTACTTTTTACTCTTAAAAAAACTTATCCAATTTTGTAGTCCTAAAAAAGAAAAACGAAGCCCAAATAGTCCTATCCATGTCCTTTTCTCAAGAAAAAATACGATACTAGACTAGCCCTATATATATAGTAGGGTCAGATTGGGCCTCGACAATAGGCGCATCGGTCCAGCTCATTTTTCTACAGGCCCACATTAGGTCCGCATATAGCCATTTTATATATAATTTTAAATATATTTTTAATTAAAAATTTTAAAAATATTAATTAAATATTTTCATTTATATAATTTTCAATATTATTTATTTTCTTATTTTTATTTATTGTTAATTATTCAATTTTAAAAAGAATATGTATAGTTCTTTTTTTTCTATATTAATATAACAAAAACAAATAGATAATTAGAACAACAACGGAATTGGGCCCGCATTTCAACTCGTATATGCCTATATTGTATAGGCCCAAATTCAGCCTGCATTAGCATAACTTATTTAAACACAGCCCACTTAGACCCGTTTAAAATTTAGATTGGGCTCGTAGACCATGTTGGACTCCTTGATAGGAATAAGATTCAGGCCTAGACCCGACCCAAAACCCATGCGGATTTATCAAATATGGGTTAGCCCGACCTACTTTATATCTCTACTACTTAGAGGTCGACTTAAAATATGGTCTACAATCAACTAAATCAAATGGGTCTTCTAATAACCTTCTTTACTTGATTAATGTTTGTTTGACATGCTATACTGTCATGTCTTTGAACTTGGTAGAATTTGTGGACACTAGTCCTTGTTATGAAACCTAGATTCAAGGAAAAAATAATTGTCGTTTTTATAAGAAAATAGAATTTAGAGAAACTGTAAGGTGCTAGTAAGTGCACAATAAGTTTTTGCCACATAAAATATATGAAATATTAGATAATAATCCAATAACTTTAAAATATATGAAATATTAGATAATAATCCAATAACTTGGAGTAAATAGTTTTACAGTAAATGGTCTCACATAGGTTCCAAAAAGAGGGTTTTACCATTAGCCTCTCCTAATACGTTTTAATCAATTACTCAAAGTATAAACTTTTGTAAATTCTCACAAATATGAATAAACTTTTGTAAGCATTTTCAAGATATTGTTTTATTTTTTTAGTATGATATTGGCTTTTTTTCCGGGGGAGGGGCGGAAAGGTGATATTGTTTTGTTAATATAAGGTAATTTGATAACTTGCCAATTGCAAAATTACAAGTCAATGCTTATTTGATAACTTGACAATTGCAAAATTACAAGTCAATTCTTTTCTTTTCTTTTCTTTTCTTTTTTTTTTTAAATTTAAATCTATAAAAGTCACTTTGGTCTATTACCCATACGGATATAACTAATGATATCCTTCTTTACGATGACTTTCATTTGAGAAGAAAAAAGATAACCTTCTTTTTGAGGAAAAAAAAAATGAAAGTGTTCATTTAACCATTTTTCCTTAAATGGGAATGCCAATATTTAATTTTAGGATAATTTGCAGCAAAAATCTCTAACGTTTAACATCTTTGGCATTTAGGTCCTCAATTTTTAATTTCTGATATTTAAATCCCCAACCTCTCAAAGTTGTAGCAGTCGTTATTCCCTGTGTTAGTTCTATCCAATTCTTTTTTAAAAGACCATGTGCCTTCCATATGTGCTATTTTGGAGTAATATTGATAGAAGAAAGTACGAGTTTGTAATGGAGATTGGGTTTGCCTATATGGGGTTTTCATCAATAGATTGATAATGTGGATTCTAAGTCGTCGACAATGAGTTTCGTGTGCAGCAACCTCTCTAGATTTCATAGTCCGATGTTTATCTGAGGCAAAGAGAAAAAAAAAATCGACTTCTCCAACAACCCGTCTTCTACTTCTTCCTCATTATTGGAAAGTTTACAACTAAAATTTTCTCCCCAAAATATTCTACCTAAAACCCAATTCATAACTCTTTTCATGAAGGATTTCATTTTATAATTTATACAAAAATTTTTGAATTTTCGATATTTAGAAAATCCTCTATGCTCATGCTCAACAAAGTTTAATTAATTGAAAATAAATAAATAGAAATTTCATTATTTTAAATCAGTGGCATAGGTGGATTGAAGAAAAAATATTTTGCATTTTAGATTTTTTGAATCTTAATTTTGTTTGTCATTTTTAGTTGTATTAATTGTATATTTTGGAGCTATGTTTTATAGTGTTTGAGTTGAGAGAGAGTAGAAGAGGTACAACTTATCACTTTCTTTCTTCTTTTTCTTCTTTCTTTTCTTTTTTTTTTTTCGTTTCTTTTGCTCTTTTGGTGCTTTCAAATAGTTTTTAATTAAGCATTTAACCTTTAATCTTTTTGTAATAATTATTGCCGATGCCAAGCTCAAACATGATTTCATGGATATTACTAATAATTTCAATTGATATTAAGATTTAATATAATCTTGGGTTTAATAATTGAATTATTGAAGCAAAGTAAAGTCTCAACAAGTCAACTATATCAAGCCTTCAAGAAGTTAACTCTAATGAACCTAAAGCTTGTATTTAGCAAAATAAAATTAACTTCAATTATTCATTCTCTAGGTTATATTTCTATCTTCTTTTCCTTCGTAAATAACTCTGAGTATTTTATAACCAACTAATCTCTAGAAATAAGTTCTCTATCATGGCCCTTCTACAATTGTGCACATGGATGGCACATGGTTTTTTGACGGGAGAATTGGACGGATCTGATATGGGGACTAACGGCTGCAATGCTTTTAAGAGATTGAGGATTTAAATGTTAAAAATTAAAAGCCAGGGACCTAAATGCCAAAGATGCTAAATATTAGAGATTTTTAATGCAAATTACCCTTAATTTTAGTATCATGAATCTACAATTTACTGATATCATTTTCAAATGGGAATGTCATTATACCGACAAATAATTAAAAATATTTTTAGAATTTAGTTAATTTTAGTATCATGAAGCTACAATTTACTGATATCATTTTCAAATGGGAATGTCATTATGCCGACAAACAATTAAAAATATGTTTAAAATTTAGTGAATAAGTCAATACGTTTTGTTTGGCTCCTTTCAAAAAAAAAGTTTTGTTTGCCCAAATTCTTAGAACTTAGTTTCTAAAAGAATAAAAAGAAACTTAGAACTTGGCTTTATCAGGGGAAAAATAAGTTCTAAAAGTTACTTGGCTGCGAGGTTATTTCATTAACGTGATAATGTGAGAAATTAATTCAAAACAGGGTTATGATACAAATGGTCCCTGAACTATCGAATTTGTGGCAATTTGATTCTTAAAATTTCAATTGTGTCAATTAAAGCCCCTGAAGTTTCCGATTTATAACAATTTGATTCCTCGACTCTCTAAATTGCAACTCGCTATTAAATTCTAACTAGAAATATATGTGAAGAGCACATTGTAGCATATGAAATGTGCTTAAAAGAAAATAAACTTAACAAAAAAGTTTAGAAAGAAATAAATATGTATTATTTTTCAGGGTTCTTTAAGATGAAAATTTAGAGAAAAGTTTTATTCAATTATTAATTTTAATGGTTAAAATTCTCAGATTACCTTTTAAATATATTTTACAGATACTACTATATGTTCCTTTCATGTGTTTTCAATCAGAAATTTAAAAATAAGTTGTGATTTAGACAATTCAAAGATCAAATTATTACAAATTGGAAAATTTAGGGGTTTAATTGCTATAATTAAAACCTTGAATACCAAGTTGTCACAAGTTGGATAGTTCAAGGACCATTTGTGTCTTTAAGCCTTCAAAAAATTTAACTCATGTAGTTCGGAAATAGCATGGTTTTGAGTTGGGTGGTATTATATGAAAATTCTTAAACAAGCCGCAAGGTGTGATAGAATGAGATTTTGACCATTGCGGTTAAAAAAAAAAACTGCTTAACTACACCAAATCACACCATATTGTGCAATTTGGTATAGTACAATTTATGCGGTTTGGGCGATAAATACTAGTCTTAAAAAATTTGGGCTAAATTGAAGAAACAATTTTCAAAAAGTCATAACTACTAGAGAAATATATAAATATAAAAACAATATTTAAAATATTCAAGAAGGTCGTACACTCTTACTTGTATAAGTAAGATCTTAATAAGATACAACTCAGTCAAAATAAATGTAAATAGAAATTTCTAAAAATGTGATGTTTCAACGAAGTTTTTTGTTTTTGTTCCATAGATGAGTACTTTAATTTAGGCTATTGGATTTTAATCTAATGATTATAATAATGCTAGTAATTTTATTAAAAAAAAAGAAAAATCTAATTAATACGTATATATATATATAATTATTTATGATTAAAAATATTGACAACTTGTTTATGACCTATGAGTTGGATTTTTTTTCAATCATCTTTCCATTATTATTTTTTTTTGTTTCCATTCTCATTCCATATTTGATTCCTATATTTTTATTTCATTCCCTTTCATGTGTATTATTTTTAGAAATACATCAGTACAATTTGGACTTATATTCTGTTTGTCATGTGTATTATTTTTAGTTGTCTCTTTCTTTCCTTTTTTTTTTTTCATTTAAGGTGAAGCATTTTTTTTCGTGTGATATGAGATAATTTAGAATGATTTGTCTTTTATATTATTTAATTAGTTTTTCTTAATTATTTTGAAGTATATCTTATCATATTTTGATATAAGACTGCGCGCGCGCGAATTTGTAGCCTTTGTAAACCAATAATTTGTTCATCCTCGTTAAAAAAAAAATGATAACAACCTTTTTTTTTTAAGGGGAAAAAACTAACTTAAAATTTATAAACAAAGTAACATTCGTATTCATCAAAGCAAGCAATATTAAATATTATGGAGACAGCAAAGCCCCAAAACATTAAAGTTCAAGCTATAATAACCGAAATGACCTAAAAACAAATAACCAAAATCCCTAAAAAAAAAACAAACGGACAAAGCTGACAAAAAAAAAAAGGGAAAAACAAACTCAATCACGTTTGAAAGATGATTTATATTCTTTAATAAGTTTTTAGTGAATGATTAGAATTTTATGACCAATCTAGATGCAAGCTATTTAATTATCATATCTTGCCATGAGATCATAAATTTGTAAGGCTTGTAAACAAGAATATATTCATTCTCATAATAAGAAAAATGACAACAACCAGTTTAAAATTTTAAAAATAAAGTATTACTCATAATCATTAAAGCAAATAATTATGGAGACAACAGAACCCCAGAACAACTTCATACCACAATAACTGAAATGACAAATTCCAGACCAACTTCATACCATAATAACCGAAATGACCTTAAGAAAAAAAAAAGAGGCATACAAACAAGAAAGGAAATCACTAAAATAATTAAATCAATGAAAACGTGATTGAAGAGTTAAAAAAATATTAGTATATATATATTGAGAAAACATTATTAACCTTAGTTAGTAGCCTAGTTATTAATTTAATATATCGTACGTAAAAATGCATATTTTTAAATATACAACCTAATTACATTGTTCTATTAAATTCATACGAGAACATAATATTTAAAACAATAAAAATGTGATTGAAGAGTTAAAAAAATATTAGTACATATGTTTTTTTTTTAACAAAATATTATTTGCCTTAGTTGGTAGCCTAGTTATCAATTTAATGTATTGTGCATAAATATGTTTACTTTTGAATATTAAAACCTAATTACATTCATATGTATATATAGTAATTCAAAATGAAAACAACAAATATACATCATCATTAATGAATTTTAAATGAATTTTAAAGATGATTAATTTTAGAAAAAGATTAAAGTAGAATGAAATTAATAAGAGGAAAAAAAAGGAAAAAAAAAACTTACATACGATTAACAGAAGTACCTATAGATGTCATTTTTCAATGAAATTCATAAGTAACTTTATTTTGTACGTGGTTCTCTAGATGAGTTTTTTAGTTCACATCAATCAATTAAAATCACAGACATATATTAATAGAATAGAACTATGAATGCGTCTGGCGGAAAATAGTAGTTTAAATAAATTTTAATTCAAATATTATTCGTCGTGGTTATTTGGTTGAATAATAATATATTATACTCTACACGATCATTTTTTCTAATATTTAGAATTATCAAAATAGTGTACAAGTAGTTCTGCTCACTCTTCGTTGCTCTTAAGAAAAAATGATATGAGTAAAACTAACTTGGGCTAAAATGATTTTTTTGTACATTCTCTTGAAATTAACTTTTTTAAGAGTATTAAAAACATCTTGACCTATAGTCAAGATTTTCTTAATTAGCAAAAATTCTTAAATAATGGCGTTTTCATAATCAAGAATTTCTTAACTATAAGATTAAGATTGAGGCATTGACACTTCTAAAAATGTTATTTGAAAAAATTTACAAAAACTCTTTTGGGCCCAAATTAATCGTACTTATAACATTTTCTCTTACTCTTAAAATATGTCTAATAAGCTAATGAGTTTTCTTGGCCATTGGAACTATTATTATTTTTATTATTATTATTGTTCTCATGGAGTCATAAATAGGTGCAAATATTAAAAAATTTGCTTTGATAATAAGGAGTCATATATGAAACTTGATATTTTTTTATAATCTTAGTTTATGTATGTGTATGCATTAAATTCATTTTTATAATTTCAAAATAGATAAAACAATAAAATATTGCCTTTGAAAAAACAATAAAATTCTAACCGTATTTTTTTTTAAGGGAACTAACGTCTTTTTAGCATAACTAACGTTTTTCATTAAGGAACTAACGTGAAATTTTTTTTTATCATGATTAGCATGTATTTGGTCCGAAAAAGTCTTTTTAGCATAACTAACGTTTTTTATTAAGGAACTAACGTGAAATTTTTTTTTTATCATGATTAGCATGTATTTGGTCCGAAAAAAACAAAATAAACTAACCGTTTATTTGTTAAAATTTGAAAACATGGATATCCTTATAAAAATAATAATAAAAAAAAAGACCAAACGTGTATCTCAAAAAATATTATCAAAACACTTTCAAAAAAAATAATCATATATATCAAAATATTAAATAATAATAATTCTGATTAAAAAAAATTCCTTAAAAAATCATTCCAAATTATTTTTCTTAAAAAATCATTCCCAAATCTTATTCCTAATTCAATAAAAAAAGAATTCTCTAAAAAATTGGAATAAGAATAATTATAGGTAAAAATGACTTGTTATTGCAAGTCATTTTCAAACTTA
>JXTB01000008.1:1028439-1041677 GCA_002914805.1 Parasponia andersonii
TCAAAGTACCCATTAATAGAGCAAAAACAAAAAACTCCATTGAAACATGACCCATATAGCGTTAAGTGACCCGTTTTTTTTTTTTTCAAATTTTTTCTCTGTAATTTATATGGAAATTTTGTGAAATTATCTATATGAAATATATTTATATAAAATAAAATAACATATAAAAATTTCTGGTTTTTCTTTGATATATATGGAAGACATCTATATAATTATAAAATAAAATAATAGATAAAAATTACTGACAAGTAATGAAAAGTGACAACACATCATTTATCTTTGGGTATACTAACAACACATCGTCATTTGATAATTTTCTTTATTATCCAAAAAAAAAAAGTATTAGGATAACAGTATGTGTTGTCCTATGACACTTTTTTAAACAACAAAATACATGCCAATTCTTCCATAATATGACCATGGAAAGTGTTTAATAAAAAAATTATGTGATTATAACATCTGTCATATGATTATGATGACATATTTATCCTTTTAAGAACGAGAGAAAAAAAGGTAGAAAAGAAAAGAATAAACCGTAGATAACATTTATTGCATGACCAATTTTAAGCTAAAACGGAAATTACCAAAATAAATAATAAAAACAATTAAGCAAGCAAGTAGATCGAGGACAAGGTAGAATCCTATCCTAGAGACATTCGCGTTTCTATAGTAGTAATAGATGCGTACTATTGAAGACACAACTAAATTATTTATATTATTTCGATAGAATATTGGAATGTTGCTACTTCAAATTAGACCATCCCATCTTATGCATTCGTGTTAATAAGAGATATTAATTCTAAATTTAATATGACATGTTAAATTTAACACAATTTTTTTTTTACTATTGTTCCAATGCTATCATGCCAATATAAATGCTATTTGTACTTAAATATTAATTTTTATGTATAAAAGGTGTTCATATCCTATTATGAATTAGTATTATATCATTCAACTACTCTCTACTTATTCATTTTATGATAATATTATAAATTAAAACTCTTGTTAAATTTTAGCATGTTTTATTTTTTGTGTTATATTTGAAATAACGAATAGAACATGTTAAAATTTATGTTAAATTTAGAATGCCATTATAGATCACTTTTTGGTCTAAATGTTACATATAATTTAGCATATCTATTAGAGATGTTCTTATTGCAGTCATTTTATTCTCACAAAAAAGTTTATTATTATTATTAATCTTTTCAATGTTTTCTAAGTTATAGGCATGGTACTTCATTAAAATTTCTAAAACCTTTAGAGAAGTTGCCAAAAAAAGAGAGAAAACTTATGAAAGGTCTTTATGACCCTTCCAAAAAAGGGGGAAAAAAATGCTAACCTGCGTGTTAGCATGAAAACTGATTCATTGGATTGTATTTGACATTATAATATGGAAATACAGAACTAATATTAGTGCACGTATTATCACTTATCCTTACCATAAATGGAGACCCTTTTCTCCTAAAAAAGAAAAATGAAAATGCAGACCTTTTTTTAAAAAAAAATTTTTGGAAAGCATATTTGGAAAAAGAAATAATTTTTTTAGATGAATATTTGTAAAATTGAATCTGACCAATGGGATGTAGGTAAAATATTTGCGCTGGAATTATGAATTTTACAACTTGTATTCATGTATAAATATGTTTTTTTTTTGGCGCAAAGCAAATATGGAAATTGGTTTGTGAAGAAGGCAAAATATTGGTGATTGGATAAAGATATTATTTTATATATTTATAGCTGGATTATGAAGTTATCTCTCTGGCTCTGGGTACCTATATAATAGTCTTTCCTTTATCTGAAAAAATAAAATAAAAGTCTTTCCTACCTTACCAAGGAAAAATAATCTCTCTTTTTAATAACATGCATGCTTGGTATATGTGATAAATCATAGGGAAAGTCACCAAAGAGAAGAAAAGAAAAAAGACGAAGAAAAAAACAAAATATTTTGATAATTTAGATATTCACAAGAATATAGAATTTTACTCAAAAGGAAGGAATAAATTCAAACACCGTAATTCAAAACTTAGATACCCAATAAGGAGAAATTAAAGTTCTAATAGATTAAAATTAACTGGTTCTTCCATTACGAAGCAAAAAAAACACAAAAAATTTGAGTTTCAAATAAATAAATAAACAATATAGATGAGAAATGATTTCGCTATAATAATCTTTACAGATAAAAAGGAAACTCAAAAACCTATTGCATTAATTTCAAGCTTAATAATTCATAGAAATTTCTGTAATAAGGAACAACAAGGGAAAGTAAGGAACTTTATGAAAAAGGAATTTTATAAATAATAAGAATAGTAATAAGAAGAATTCAGGAGGGTTAAGTAGTTTAAATTTTGATATTTTTCTTTTAGGGGAAAAAAATTTGATATTGTACTATAGTTGCATGTATGATAATAAAATAGTATATAGAATATAAAAAAAGTGAAATTGATATAAAATTATTGAAAAATTCAAAAGATATTAAATAAGTAGATATTTTCTTGCGGATTTCAAATTTGAATTTCCCAATATAGCACATATTTAAAATTGATATTTTAACAATAAAAAGTTCGTATAGTTTCGTCTTGCGAATTTCAAATTTGAATTTCCGAATATATCACATATTTAGTATTGATACTTTGACAATAAAAGGTTGGTACAGTTTCGTCTTACAATAATAAAATAGTATATAAAGATATTAAATGGAAAGAGAATCTATTTGTTTAAATCTGGAATTTTTTAAATAAGAAGATATTTTCCTCTGGATTTTAAATTGCATTTTTTTCTCACATTCCCATTTTCAATATTTTCCAGGTTTTTTTTTTTTTTGGTCTTTTTCCTCCCTTAGGATTCCTTGGGGAGCAAGAATCTACAGTGGCAAAATCGTAAATTGAACGAACGTTGACTCTAAAAATGGACGAAGAAAATTCGCAGTAGGCGTACGTTTCCGAGTCGCGGCTCTACAATAGCACCAAAAGAGGCGGCAGAAACAGAAACAGAAACACCACGCTTCCCTACTCGAGTGAAACTCTATCAAGTCGGTGTCAATACCCATCCCATATCACAGCCGTCCGATTCGAAGAGAGTAGATCACACGCGCCTTGAGTCGAGTGAGGGAAAAAGGCCTGCAGCGGCCTCTAACAAACTTGAATGGGAAGCATAGCATGATATGCATGACATGGGGAGATAAGGATGGTCATGCCCCATGGATGTGTGCATAGCTCCTTAGCCCATGCCAGCTATTCAGTCCTTTTTCTGGTTTTTCGTTTTAAAGAAATTAAATAAATTCAGAAATTAATAAAATTCACATTATTTTTATTTATATTTATTTTTACTTGCTTGCCCTTTCTTTAATGTCATTTTTGACCGCTCGGGGAAAGGTGAATAGAGGCATTGGCTTGGGGAGCAGAGAGAGAGAAGCAAAGGTACAAAAATATTATTGTTCTGGGATTTTCAATAAATGGGCACTGTTTTTCTTTAGTAATATAAATAAAAATTTATTTTTTTATTTTTAATGTCTTCCATGGAGATTTGCGACTTTGAATCGTTGTGATAATAAATAATTATTATATAATGGTGGGTTTTTCTTCTCTCCCCCACGCTGTTTTTCTCTCTCTTTATAAACCTGGCGGTCTATGTCACTGTACTGCAAAATTGATTAAAGCCCTCTAACTGATGTTTGCAATGTTTTAGAAAGAGAAAAATCTTAGCCATAGATTTGTAATCCTCTCGTTTTTTCTTCTCTGTAAACCCTTTAGAGGGTTTTTGGTTCCTACCACTATATCCATCCATATCTGATACTGGTTTTTGCTCTTTTGCTCTCTTTTAGGGAAAAACCCAGAAGAGAAGAGAGGCTAAGGAAGTGGTTTTCTGTTCATTTTTTTTAATCTTTTTTCCTCGTCTAGAAGGAAAGAAGTGAGACTTTAGAGAGGTTGAGTTTGTGGATTTATGTCGGCTGAGCTTGTTTTGGTAGTGATTGGGGCTCTGTTGAAGAAGCTCTGGCTTTCCACCACTTTTTGCTGTATGATTCTCTGTTTCTTCTTACAGAGACTGAATCTGGTGCACTCCGTTTCGATGCGTTTGAGACCAAAAAGGTATGTTTTGATTTTATTTTTCATTTCTCTTTTTTCTTGTTTAGTATCTTATTAACCCTTTTGTTTTTTTTTGGGTGTTATTCGTTGATTTGGGTCTAAAATCTTAATGGTTTTGGGTTTTTGTCTTCTTTTTTACAGGACTTGTTCTGGAGTAGTGTGTTTTGGGACCTTTCATATAAAGCGATTTTCCTTCATTTTCTTGTTCTTGAGAGGTGGTCTCACTTAATACAACTGCGATCTTGATCTTATTTTTTTTTTAATTAATTTCCACCGAAAAAATTTTCCGTTGATATTTTTTGAAAAAGTTCTCTTTGTTCCCGAGTTATATTCTGAGAATTTTCTGAAGAGTTGAAAAGGTTTTCTAAAGATGCCAGAGCCTCGAAAGCAATCTTTGAATAGTTCCGTTAAGTCGAGTAAAGGAGCTATTTCAATGGCGGGGTCAAAACCCATGAGAAAGATCCGAGTCATCTGTTCGGATCCTTACGCTACTGATTCATCTTCAAGCGAAGATGAAGGAGGAGACAGTTTTAATAGGAGGGCTTCAAAGAAATGCAGGAGAATCATTCGAGAGATTCATGTCCCTCTTTTCCCTAAACCCTCGCTGAAAATCTCTGAGTCTGAAAGCTCTGTCCAAGACAGCAACTATGGAGTTGGTAGTGGCAAAACCCTCAACCCCAAGAAAAGGGTTTTGGCTAAAACCTCTCCTGGGATCAAGAAGCCTTCGTCTTCTCCGTACAGAGGTGTACGTCAGAGGAAGTGGGGGAAATGGGCTGCTGAAATTAGGGACCCTTTTAAGGGTGCTCGACTCTGGTTGGGTACTTACAACACCCCTGAAGAGGCTTCTAAGGCCTATGAGGCGAAGCGGCTCGAATTCGAAACGATGGCCGCCATGGCTCCATCTTCTGAGAAAAGCAACAACACATCATCTTCGGCTGTTGTCCCTGTTTCGCCCGAGGACTCTGAGAGCGTTTTGTCGCACAATTCACCGTCATCAGTACTCGAATTGGATACCTCTGCTTCGAATTCCAAGCTCAATGGCTTAGCTGCTGATTTGACCAAAGAGATTGTGGATTTTAATCCTTCTGAGCTTGAGAAACCCGATTTGGGATTCATCGATGAGGCTCTGGCTTCTTTACCGCCATTTGGGCAGGCTTTATGCTCAGAACCCGAGCCACTAGATTCGCTTTTCTTAGACGACATTGGTCAACTTCTCAATGGTTTCAGTAGCATTGATGATGTTCAGATATTTGGGTTGGATGGCCATGAGTCGAGTGAGCTTCCTGATTGTGATTTTGGTGATTTTGGTAAAGATGACATTGCTTGCTGGATGGATGAAGTTCTCAATATACCATGCCTATAAGCCCCTTTTTGGTTTTTAGTTAAGTCAGTATAAGTTTTGTTTTATTCTGTTAATCAGGAACTGTAAAACAAGAGTTCTTGAGCGAGTGTTTATGTGAGTGAGTTTTTTATTTAATTTGTTACTGGCAGAGTTAGATGGAGTCTGAGGAATGAGCCCAACATTGTGTAATGTTCTTAAGAGTCAGTGAGCGTCTCTTGGGTTTTCCTGCGCTGTTAGAGCCGTCCAGGGGGCAAACTTCAAACTTGTTTCATCAATGGGGTCTCAGAGAGTTTTTGCTCATTTCCTCAGATCTCTTTTGTTTTCGTGACTTAAAATGAAGTTAATTGTTACTTTACTCTTTATTTTCATCGCTAAAAATTTATATTTGACATTAGTTTCACTGGGAGTGCTAATCTAAGAGGGTTTTTGTTTTTAATGATTTCTGTCTGAAATGTGAAATCTTTGGTCACGATCAGCGTGCTGTATTCTGTCTTGTCAACGAGGTTGTTTATGTTCTCATTTTGGGGACTGAAAATTACGTATTCCTAATCCATCGTGATTCTCATAGGGTGAGGAGGATGATGCATAAACGTTTGGTTCTCATTTCTAGTTGCTCGATTCTCTCGGAAATATGGTATAAACAGTGAAGCGGACTGTTTTGAGTTGTAAGAGCTAGAGGCTGAAGCACATTAGGCTGCTGATTTTCTCTTTGCCCCATTCCCCCCTTTTTTTCCTTTTTTATTTTTTATTTGTTTTGTTGGGCCGTAGACGTACCCGTTGTGGCAGGCTGTGGAGCCCAGAGTTGGACTTAACTTTTGCCAAGCAAAGCATCTTGAACAAGAGGTAAAAAAAATGAGAGGAAAAAAGAAAAAACGAGATGTATAAATATTATGTTTGGTCTAGTCCTTTTTGAGCTAGCTGTCTTCCAATTTCTAGGCTCTTTCCTTACATTTGGTTCTTCGCCCCCTAAAAGGGTTTAATTAATTTGGAGTCCGTGACCCAAGGCGCAGGGCGCGGGTGTTTGGTGACACAGCTTCAATGTGTGTGCGACTCTTCTAGTCACTTTGGGGCTCGACTGTAAATACGATATAGTGTCTAAGGCATGCACACACTTAATATTCGCTAATGGGGTAATTTATTTTTATTACATATTTGAAAATAAGAACCCTTACGAAGAAAAATATCTTAAGTGTTTGGATTGATATTATGATTCCATAATAGAATAATTCGAGAAGCACTAAGTTTTAGCACATTTGAAATTGTTTACTGGTTGATAAGTGAGTGAGTTTTTACAATTGGGTTGCTAAAAGTAATGTAGTTTTTACGGGTGTCAGCTAGTTGATATATAAGTGCTAAAAAAAAAATTTCATTTTCTTTTTTAATTTTCATGTTATGGAAAGTTTATTGAAAAGGTGAGAGTTACCCGATATTGTGTAACCTAAGAATTAAAAATATAATGTAATGTCAGATTCATAGCATTTGCCATTTAGGGCCTTCACGTGAATCTTCAATGAAGTAAGGATTTGGATACAAAAAATCTGCAATTAAATAATAAAATGCAGTTTCTCATAGAATAATGAAATTAAAAAGCACTTGATACTTGTACTTCTTGGTGTACTTAAACAATCTTCAAAAAAGAATTGGAGAAATTCTTTTAGAGGAATGAAAAAGAAATAAAGAATTGTTGGAAGAATCTCTCTCTCATTTCTTTTTATAGCACTTAAATAGTTTCTCTTCAAAACGGAAGAAATATTGCACATCGCATTATTGGTGCCTTTACCAGACCGGTTTGGTTAATAATTAGTTTTGGTTAATAATTAGTTTTGATTTGGAGAACTAAATCCGATATAGATTTCATTCAAATTATCTTATTTTTTTCCTCCCCTTTTTTTGGGTGTCTAAGGTGGAATAATGGTAATGGTTACCAACACGTTGGTAGCTTATCAAGTAAGATGCGAGTTTTGGCTTATCTCTGGTTTAATTTCCAGTTTTATCAAGCAAAAGGAAAAATAAATGTTAGCCGATTACATGCTGTTGTGTGGTCTAAAATCCTAAGGTCGCATAAGGGTTAAGTTCGATCTCCTCCGTGTTGGTTATGTGCGACCTCTTCCACAGGTTATATGCGACCTTCTCCATATAGTCTCTTTTGCATAAGTATATGCGACCTTCTCTGTATAGGTTGTGGGCGACCTCTTCCGAAAGAAAAGGGAAACAAGTATATGCTATGTCAAACAGGAAACCTACAAGGAAAGGGAAACAGAAGTCTCCTATTTATGATCAACCAGTTACCCGTTTTGAGTGGTTATCCAATTATGTTGTTACTGAATTTATGTTACCCGATTGTATAGTTACCCATTTACACAATTAGGATCATAGGGACATAGGGTTACCTTTACCTATATAAAAGGGACTCAATGTTCCAAAGAGAGATAAGTTTTTCAGTATTCCAATTGCTTTTTAGTTTTCCAAATTCCAGACAAGACATTTGTAACTTTGAGTACTTGTAATTCTCCATAAAATAGTGAAAAATTGTGGACGTAAGCTCATCTTTTCGGGGCTGAACCACTATAAAATCCTCTCTCTTTATTTGCTCTGATTATTAACTCAATTCATATAAGCCACATCTCATAATTTTTTCTAAATTTATTGTTGATAAAACCTCTATCAACAATTGGTGCTAGAAGGAGAGCTATTCCGGCAGAAAAATTTGTCAAATTCCACTTTTTTAATAATGGCAAACACTAGAAACACTACCAGAGTCACCGGAACTAGCCAAAACCAATCTCAAAGTACTGCTGCTACACAGACAGCCCCTGCTCCGGATCAGCCTACTATGACTGTAACAGAAAACCTTTCCCAGAGACAGGATCGTATGGAGGAGACGCTGGTAAACCTTCAGCAAGTCACTAACCAGATCAATGACACCCTGCTACGACTTGCTGAAGGGCAGATGGTGACCCCACCACAACACGAACGTCCCAAAGAACGTCCTGCTCAATTACCTGAGAAAGGAATACAGATCCTAGAGATGAGAAGACGTGGCCAGCTAAGAACTCAGCAGGAGCGTTATGAAGATCGCATCTCCAAAGGGAAAGGCAAGGTCGCAAACTTGCCTCCAGAATCTGGTACGGAGAGTTCAAGTACGAACCGTGATCGTGTACAATATTCTCGTAAATCCACTAACAGTCAAGATCGCTTGAGCGGCGAACAAGGACGACCATCGAGAAGCGTCTTCGAAAGAATCAGCAGAGAGTCAAGACAAGATCCTGCAGACCTAAGACAGTATTTGGAGCGACGACGTAGTCATGATCGATCTGTATCGTATCACAACGACCAAAGTCGATCTCGTCGCACTATTTCACTGGATTCCTCTCACAGGTCGCAGAAGACTCTACCTGACCAACCCGCCATGAAACAGGATAACGAACGAAGGCCGCTTTTACCGCCAACAAGGGATGATGCTTTCCCTCTGAGCGTCGATGTTCACAATTTAAGGATCGCATCAGACGCACTTACTGGTTGGGACGATGAGCTCGCTGATGGGTATCGTCAGTCGCCATTCAGCGAGGAGGTTCGAGCTGCAGCCCTTCCCACTGGATTCAGACTTCCCACCATTAACACTTTTGATGGGAAAACTGAACCACAGGACCATATGGATCACTTCAGTGACTTGATGGAACTTCATCGGGTTAGTGATCATGCACGTTGTAGATGTTTCACTGTAACACTCTCGAGAGCAGCAAAGAAGTAGTTCCGAGGACTTAAATCTGGCTCAATTTCGTCCTGGTAACAATTACAGATGGCGTTCTTAAGACAGTTTCAAGCCGCAAAGAATTTCACTGTTCCGCTTGTTAGTTTATCCGCGATCCGGCAAGGTCCAGAGGAGACTCTACGGTCTTATCTCAATCGATTTACTTCAGAGCTAACAAAGGTCAACAACCCACCTGAAGGAGGAGTTCTTACTCTTATGATGGCTGGGGTGCGACCAGAAACTAAACTTTAGGAGGAATTGCTTGAGCGAGAATGTAAAACCCTAGAAGAATTCTACCAAAGGGTCGGTCAGCATCTGAGAGTAGAATCTTCACGAGAGAATCTTCAAAAAACTGAAGGAAGGAAAGATGAGACTAAAGACGCGGTCATTACCCACAATAACGGTAATAACAAAAACAAAAGGAATAATGAACAGCCGACGGAGAATCAGCCTAGACCCAAAAAACAAGAGATTTCAAGAACTCCCATGCGGTTCAACAATCACACCGAGTTAAATGCTCCCATAGATCATATCTATGCAGTCACAAACCAAAAGGAGTGATACCGTCAACCGAGACCGATGAAGCGAGACAAGGCAAAGCGTGACCCCAACAAGTTCTGCCGGTATCACAATGATATTGGGCATGATACTAATGATTGCTTTGCCCTGAAGGATGAAATTGAAAGGCTGATTAAAGAAGGGCGACTGCGACAGTACACCAAGCAGAACGACGAAAGGCAAGAAGAGAACCAACAACGACCTCCAGAAATTCAACGCGAGGTGCGAACAATTTTCGGAGGACCGCACGTTGGAGGAGATTCTAAGAGAGCTCAAGACAGGTATGCACGAGAAGCTCGACAACAGCCATTAACTAACGTCATGCATCTTGAGCAGTGACCACGCAAGCTTCAACGAGTACCGGACATAGACATTACCTTCACAGAACAGGATGCAAGGGAAGTCCATTATCCGCATAATGACGCGTTGGTTATGAAAATTAACTGTGGAAGCACACAGTTGTGGCGAGTATTGGTTGATAACGGGAGTGCTGTAGACATCCTATACTTCGACACCTTTAAGAAGATGAGGTTGAATGAGAGCGACTTGAAGCCTACCGTCACTCCACTCTATGGTTTCACTGGTGACAGCCTGATGCCTATGGGCATGATTGAATTGATGGTCAGCGTTGGAACCTATCCTAGGGTTTCAACGGTAATGACCCAGTTTTTGGTGGTAGATTACCATTCTACTTTCAATGCTATGCTGGAAAGACCGACACTGAGGGAACTTCGAGCCGTCACCTTGATCTACCATCTCACTATGAAGTTCCTGACCCAACACGGGGAAAGCGTCAGCCAAGGAAGCAATCAAAGCGTCAGTCGAGGTAGCGGGCAAAGCGTCAATCGAGGAAGCGATTAAAGCGTCAGTCGAGGTAGCGAGCAAAGCGTCAGTCGGGTCGCCAGACAATGTCAGTTGAACTATCAGTTAAAACATCAATCGATACGACCAGCAAAGACTTCAATCCTCGAAAATAGACGGTCAGAACCGGAACCATTGAAGATCTGGAGGATTTATTATTCGACATGTCCCCCAAGACGAGATTGGAACGGAGATTCAGGAACCTGTGCGAGCTTCATTGGTCGCTTTTCTGAAATCTAATCTTCGGGATTAATCCGAATATCATGTCACTGGAGCTCGATCTCTTAGAAGAAAGGCGTGAGTAGTCTCAGCTTCAGATCGCATCATATCAACAGTTCACTGCTCGATGTTATAACCCTAAAGTCGAATGAAGATTTATTGGCACTTATCCTTCAACAAGAACTCGTTCTTCGGGACTTTTGAGAATGTTATTGCTATTATTCGATCTGGGATATATAAGTTAGCTCAAACTAGTGGACAAAAGATTGAGCATGCCTGGAGTGTAGGATAGCTTCGTCGCTTTCATCAGTTAACTTTCATGAATATCTTCATGTGTTCATCATTCGTTGATCGTCATTCGTTGATCGTCATTCGCTATTCATCATTCATTGATCGTCATTCGTTGATCGTCATTCGTTGTTCGTCATTCGTTAATCGTCATTCGTTGTTCGTCATTCGTCATTCGTCGATCGTCATTCGTCAATAATATTTCTTCGGCTATTACTTCAACTTTGTTGGATTCGTCTTCATGGCAGTTTTCAGACACCATGAAACTCGGGGGGTAGTAAGATTAGAATTTTATCTCCTACTTGTTTCCGTTCATCTTTTTATAGTTTTATGGCAGTTTTCGGATACCATAAAACTCGGGAGGCAGTGGGATCAGAATGTTATCTCCTACTTGTTTCCTAAGGGACTATGCAAACGTCCATTTAGAGGAGATGGAGTTTTAGATCGTCGAAGTATCTGAAATTCCTTAAAATCCTAGGATTTTCTCCTCGCTTCATGCCTCAGCATGTCGTATTACGCAATTTCCCTCCTCGAATAAAAAAGTAACTAAGCAAAACGTTCGTTGTTCGAAGTGATATATTGCTATGTTTTATTTTGACATGGAACTTTTGAAACACAGTTAGAGTTTGCATTACTCGTATTAACTATTTTCTTAAGCGACCTAACCTATCCTAACGCTTAAAACTCGTTTTAAGTTAGTCGAATTCAAATCGCTAAAAGCGTACTGATCGATCACCTGTGATTGACTACTTAGTTAAAATTACTGTTGTTTTTTCATTATTTTGCAGGAGCATACGAGGAAAAATAATATTTATTAAAGGAGTCATCCATACATAAACAGAAAAGAAGGGGGACAAAAGCCCGCATTGTTCTAAGAGTATAAAAAAAAAAAAACAAAATTCATGTAGAAGGGCTCGAGCCGCCATCCCCAGCCTAGGTGGTATCCTCTTTCTAGCTCTGCACAAGTTCGACCACATCCTCGCTAAGGATGGAGAAGTCAAAATCCAGATGCTTGCAGAAAATGTTGAAGATGATAGTCGACGAGGCGATATCACTAGCTTTATCTTCGAGTTCTTTGACCTCGGTCGCCTTGAACTCCTCGATAGCTTTGTGAACCGCCTCGGTGGTCACTTCCCTCATACGATCCGGATGCTCAGAAATGACCTTCTCGAGCTCTTTGACTTTCTCCTCGAGATTCTCTTTGGTGAGTCTCTCCTTGGCCAGGTCCTCGAGCATCTGCTGCTTTTCCAAGTTAAAGGCTATTCTCTCCTCCTCCTGAGCCTTTTCCGAGTTCTCGAACGCTTGTATTATTTCTTTAACTTTCTCAGCTTTCTCTAAGCATTCGAGAACTAGATCGTGCATCAGGACAGCAGCAGCCGCAGTCTAAAAATATATATATATATATATATATATATATATATATATATATATATATATAAGTCTCTAAGTTAACACCAAAAGAATACACACAGAGAGAAGATAGAAATGCTTACGTTGGCCAACATCCTCATTGCAGATCCGAAAGCGACCTTGGCAGAACGTCGCTTCATCCGCTCCCAACCTTCTTCAGATGTGAAGCGATCAATAAAATCTGCGCTCATACCAGCCTTCTCTGGTAATTGGTTGAGGAGTGCGAAGAGCTCATCACTCTTGTCTGCCAAGGTCGGTTCCGAAGAAGTAGCAGCCTCGGTGGGGGGTTCAGGATGACTCGCTAGCTAAGATGGTTGTGGAGGAGGCAAGCTTGCTGGAAAGTACTCGAAGGCAACTTTTCTCTTCTTCGAGCAGTCGACCTTCTCCTTCCCTTTTGATGGCGGGGTACTTTCGGGTGTCTTAGTTTTTGCCATAGACCCGAGAGTTGAAGGTGGTGCTCGCAAGCTACTACCAATGACCATCTCTGTATAGATATGTAAGTGAGCGAGGAAATATAGTATAAATGTAATTAGAATGAACGTGTAATTACCTTCTTCTTGTGGAGCTGGTTGAGGAGCTGGTGGTGATACTGTCTCTGGAGATGAAGGCTCTGAGCGTGGAGGTGTGGTTGGTGCTTTTCGTTTTCTAATCCTTGAAGACGAGGCACCTAAGTCCGTCCTTTTCCTTGGCTTCTTCTTCGAGCTCGATGGCCTAGACGAGAGAA
>JXTB01000008.1:1049710-1084162 GCA_002914805.1 Parasponia andersonii
CAATTATCATTCTCAACTATTTGCCATAATCATTCAGAGATTTAAAGATTGCTATTAAGTATAGAAAGTAATCCCTGTCACTTGAAAATGTTCTTGGAGCATAGAGATCAAGAGATCTGGAAATCGAAGTTAAGAAAATGTCTAATCTATAAAGGTTGCAAGTCAGAGGAAAACATCATAAACAGGGTCAACCTAAGGACTAAGGAAAATCAGTCCAAGTCTAAAGGCATGAAAACAAGCTAGCATTATCACAAAGAAGGTCGCATTCGAAGGTTTTGTCCTAAAAAAAATGAGGACAAGAATCATATATATAAAAAAGAACAAGATGCCTATAGTCTATTGATTTTGGATAATTCTGATAATGTTTTAGGACAAATCGCTGCTATTAAGTACGTATGGAAGGGAATCCCAGTAACTTGAAGATGTTGTTGGAGCACAAAGATCAAGGTATCTTGAAATCAAGTTTGAGAAAAGGTCTAATCCATAAAGGTTGCAAGTTAAAGGAGAATATCATAAAAGGGTTAATCTATAGGAGATAGGAAAATTACGATCCAAGTCTAAAGGCATGAAAACATGCTAGCATTAAGGTTTTATCCTGACAAAAAGAAAATAATTAAATACAAAAAAGACAGATGCAACAAATCTCTGATATGTCAAAGTTTTGACAGTGTGTAACATTTATTTGAATAGAGAACAGGTCATGGATTCTAGTTCAAAATTTGAAGCCAAATGAACATAACAGTCCAAGTTCACCATGCATAAGTCTTACAAATTAGAGGCACATGGGGAGAAATTTGAAATGAAAAGTCACATTAAGGATATTTCAGAGAAATCCTTTCTCTTGGAAGCTTTTGATGCAGTCATCAAACATTTGATCAAGTGTTTTAAAACAAGGAAATCCCAGTTGACTGATTTTAGTGGTGTCCATGCTATGGGGATTACTGTCTCCTACTTGGCTACTACACCTGCATTGTATAACATCTCAAATCAGATACAAGCAAACACTCAATTGCCACATAACTAGATGTTTAATTAGGTATATAGAAAGCTAAGAAATTCTTGCCGATAACGCACATTTTTGACCGCCAGATTGAATTAACATTTATAAATAGAAAACTTTCACTACTAATGCGGCATATTTTTTGTACTAACCTCTAATAGTATGATAAATACATATGTTTGTACTCACTTGTTTTCAAACGGGTAGGACGGATACTTGGCTCTTAGCATCTCAATGATCTGAGACCAGTGAGCTACTGAACTTGAGCAGACAAGCCTCCCTGATGCTCTACTATCCTCCATTGCTAAAAGGTGAGCTGCAACCACATCATCTATGTGCACAAATCCAACCGTCGTATTTGGGTATTCACCTCTTGCACCTTGGGATGTAATTGCCAAATCAAAACTTAATTGACATTGTGGTAAAATTTTGGTTGGAAGTATACAAATATAAAGTAAGATACAAAAAACCTATATAAACAGATGTTAGCCAAAAAACAGTTCAATCTAGAGTTACTAGCAGTTTGGCATCTTCAAAATTGATAAAAAACAATTGACCAGTCCCACTATATGTGGTTTTAAAACTAATTTAACATTCAATGTCATAATCAAACCTAATACGCCTGTAACAAAATTCAAACCTCTGATTATAGCCAGTATCAGAAGCAAGGTACTAGTGGGCTGTGGCGCTAGCAGGGGACCAACTACAAAGGAAGGATTCACCACAACTAGATCCTTTCTGGTCTCTTCAGCAAATTTCCAGGCCTCTTTCTCCGCTGTAGTCTTTGCATACGCATACAAGAGCTGTATACACGCAAGAATGTTTTAAAATTATCCCGCATACAACACAGACAGATGTCTAGTTAATTACTAGAACGAATAATACTATTACCGCTTTTGAATAGCGACTAACTAACGTTTCGAACATATTTCATTACATTCACTAAATGAAAGATGACAAGTCACAAGTCACAGATACAGTAGTGTTATTCTGTAAACATCAAACAATTAGAGAAGTGAAATTTACATTGTAGTGCTTGCAATATTCAGGATCACTCCAATGGGACTCGTTGAGAGGAGAGACTTGTTGCACATCATAACGGTATCTTATGGAAGAGCAGGAAGACGTGAGCACAATCCGTTTCACACTAGTTGCTTTTGAACATGAGCTTAGCACATTCAAAGTGCCCTTTATACATGGATCAACCAAATTCGCCTGCAGTTTGGACATTTTTCACAAAACTTTTAATTTTCTTCCTTAAACATATACAATGAAAAATAGTACTAAACTGAGTTTTAAGATGTGACCATTTTATTGGTTATTTTACGTGAAAGTAATGGTGAATCTATCAAGTGCCCAAATTAAGTGGTACGTGACTTTGCCTGAACATTATCGTCATAGGGAACGAGCACAGGCGATGCAGTGTGGTAGACCCCATCAACTCCTTGTACGGCCTCATCGAAGCTCCCTTCCACCATTAAATCGGCTTCATAAATCTTAAGCCTATCCTTTGCTCCATTCAGCTCACGCAAAAATCCCACCTTGCCCACATCGCCTTTTAGCCCAAAAATAAAAATAAAAAGTTACATATCACTGTACAAACGAAAAATCTTCCAAGAAAAATCAGCTTCTATCTGTACGTGTACATATTAAATACCTGGATCTCGTACGGTGGTCCTCACAGTGTGGCCGTTGTCTAACAAGGTCTTCACCAAGTAAGCGGCAATGAAGCCTGTTCCCCCAGTTACGCAGTATTCGGGCATCTTTCTCTGTTCTGTTTTTGGTCGTATGTTAACCTATGACGGTAGGCATATAAATAGTGGCATTTCAACCGTTTAAAATAATAATAATGATAATAAAAAAAAGGATTTTGGAAAAGAAAAAAGAAAAGAAAAAGGAAAAGGTGTCATGCGCAAAACCACTCTATTTATTTTAGTGAGGCAATAGCGGTAGATGACTCATTCCATCTATGAGGTAAGTTGGTTAATGTTTACACTGATTGTGAATTGGGCTTCTTACAAGAAGTCAGGCCATACTCCAAAACAGAGAGAGGAATTTAGGCCCTACACGTTTTTTTTTTTTTTTTTTTGGTTTTGAACACTTGTACTTATTGTACAAAAAATATTATCAAATTTACGATCGTTCAGAAATTAAAAAAAACTCTATACAACCTTTCTAAGTATTTTTATAAATATTTTAGAAACTAAAAAATGCGGTGACATTATAGTAAATAAGTTATTTTTGTTTTTACAGGAAACCACAAAAGTTTCTTAGAAACCAATTTGATTTTCTATTAACAGAATGTCTTGTACGTAAGTAAATCATAGGAAACCAGTTTAGTTTCCTATTAGCGATATGTTCTGTACGTAACTAAATTAGAAAAAAATCATAAAAGTTTTTTGGAGATCAGTTTGGTTTCTTTTTAAAGGAATGCCTTGCACGTAAATAAATCACAAGGAATCACAAATTTTTCCTGAAAACTAGTTTGATTTCCTTTTAATGAAATACCATCACAAGAAATCATAAAGGTTTCTGGAAACCACTTTGGTTTTCTTCTAATAGAATGCCCTATGTGTAAGTAAATCACAGTAAACTACAAATATTTCCTGGAAACCAAATTAGTTTCTATATAACAGAATATCCTATAGCTAATTAAATTGCACAAAACCACAAAAATTTCCTAGAAACCAAACTAGTTTCTATATAACATAATATCCTGTAGCTAATTAAATCACAAGAAACCACAAAGGTTTCTTAGAAACTAGTTTGGTTTCCTAAACATTTCCCCTTAACAAACTAAGAAATCAACTCTTATTTTTCAGACTAATTCCTAATTCACACAAATTTGAAACCAATCTAAAAGTTTAAAATTAAGCAACACTATTATCATGACTAGAATCGGTATTTAAAATTGGTAAATTATTGTCAAATTTACTAAAAATTTTCTGAAAAAAATCATGTTTGGTTCACTTGACAAGTAGAAATTATTCTAACAAGAGATTTGAATACGATGGAAAATTGAGATTTCCTATTAACTCCATAAAATTAGAGTTATCTAGTACCATTATGCCTTAAATTTTGCTATATTCTTATTTATATTAAATTATTTCAATTGTTTTTCTTGTTGTTTCTGATATTTTATGTATTTGTATATATAGGAGAATAAAATAAAGGTATTTAATGTGAATTAAGGTGAATTTGCACATCCCAAATAGGTTTTTCAAACTACTAAATTCGAAGCTAAATCTGATAGATCGTAACACAATAAAAATGATGCAATTCTGAGCTCAAACAAAGAAATAGTACACCCGACAAGCTACAACACCACATTAGCAGAAATGTGGTATTGGAGTGCCAAACGTGGCACTGCAACCCCAACTCTCAGGACTTTTGGCATCGCAGTGTCAAAAATGTTGCCACGACACCACCATCTATATCATAGGTCAATAATTAACAGCTGGGATCAACTTTTTGACAATCCAAGAGTTTAGATTCGGTCTGTTTTAAGTTTGCACGAGCTACCTCTTTAAAACCCTATCTTTGAGGTTGAAAGAAGTATGACGTGATAGAGAAAAAGAGAGGGAGATAGCCATGGAAAGAGAGGAAGCAGAGGAAGAAGAAGATGAATACAAGCTCTAATTCTCTAATTCTTGATTTTCTCCATAACATCAATACCACCCTTTGTTTATATCTTCTTTTCTTCATTTCCTTGTGAGTTTTTCTTTGTATTTTCCATATTTAGAGAGTAGTGTGTTGACTCATGCTATATAACATCAATCATACACTCTTATTTGGAAGTTAATAAAGATATGATTGAGAACTAATAATCTACTTAAGTGTGTAGTAAGATAAATTAAAAGAATCACAAGATATTTAAGATGGATTATGAAAAAGAGCTTGAAGACAAAGATCACGATATCAAGATCTAGACTAGCAAAATATTATACATTTAGTTCTTATACTTAAATATTTGTCTACAAATTGTATAATCTTAATAACTCAAATTTTTCATAAAATTGGAATTTTTTAAAGCTAAACTGTCAAATCTATTTATTTCCAATTAAAATATAAAATTTATTTTACACGAGATTTTAAATTGATTTATGAATTTCTATAGTTCCTATATTACATATTAAATCAATTTATAAAGTTACATTTTGAAAATATTTGAAAAAGTCTTAAAATAAAATTGAAAATCTGCTCTTGGACAGAATCGACAGACTAGCAGTAAGAATTGGTCTACTGATTCCTCTGTTTTCCTTTTTAATGGCTTTTTAAAATTCGACTGTTATAATCGTATTTTTAATGACTAGTATTTTTGGTATAACGAAAGTAGATTTTCGGTCTGCCGAAAATGATAGATTGTATGTCAAATGGTCTAAAATGGCTAGTTTTCTTTCTAGTCTATAGATAGAAGCTTTTCTAACACTTGAAACAAGTTTTGAATACTTCAACATTGCTTTAAACATACTTTTATTCTAATTATCTTTTGTGAATCAAACCTTTAAATCAATTTTTTCACAAAAGTCAATTGAGCCAAACTAGATTATATCTTGTGTCATCATTTATTCTCTCTACGATTACCTTGTATCATTCCTTTTATTAGAGAGATTCTAGTTAAGTGTATCAATAAACAAATTCAAATTGTATTTGTGAGGTGAGGTTTCTACCAGATTCATAAGTGAGATTGGCACCTGAGTCAAAATAATTCATGTTAGATGTGATAAAGCCGGATTCAAGGCTATTTTAAAGCCGTGAGTATGCCTAAGAAGAAAGCACTCATTGTGTAAAAGGGACAGTCAATCCCATTCCCTTAATCTGATAGTGGATAGCTCGAAACGGGTTACCAAGAGTTAGAGATGTAGACAAACCGTCGTATTTCTTGAACCACATAAAAATAGTATTTGCTTTTCTCTATCCATAATTCTTTAATTTATTTATCTCGAGCTTGTGCTTGTAATTTAGCTATTTTTATTTACTATTGTCTTTATTTGCATAATTTATTTGTTTGTCAAGAAAAGTTTACAAAAGTTTTTAAAACCCAATTTGCCCCCCTCTTGGGGTAGCTAACCTTAGACTTACAATTGATATCAGAGCTTGGTGCTCAAATTTTTAAAACTTAACCATTTTGATATAGCTAGCCTAATTAATTTTTCTTTTCAATATGAGAGGTTGTCTCTATCCAAACTACTATTTTTCAATGGAAGTGATTTTTACTATTGGAGAAGTCGTATGGATACTTATTGTAGGTCCATTGATTTTGACTTATGGTATATTATTACTAAAGGTTCTTTGAAAATAACTAAAGTGGTTGATGGTAGAGAAGTTGAAAAAGATATAGAAGAATATTATGAAAAAGATAAAATCAACTTCACCAAAAATAGTAGAGCTAGAAATATTCTTAGATAGGAATATTTATAATAATGTTAAAAAAGCTAGAGATACTCATGAACTATGGAACATGTTAAAAGTCTTTTATCAAAAAACTAGTTCTATAAAAGAAACCAGAATCAATATTTTTACCAGAAACTATGAGTTGTTCAAAATGGAAAAAGATGAATCTATTTCACAAATGTTTTCTAGATTTATAACTAATATTAACTCTCTTGGTGCTCTAGAGAAAACATTTTCAAATAGTAAGTTAGTGAGTGAAATTCTTAGAAGTCTTCTTTGAGCATATAGAAGCAAGATGGTAGCCATTCAAGAAGCAAAAGATCTTAGCAAGCATCTTTTTGAAAAACTTATAGGTTCTTTTATAACCCATAAAATTTTTATGAAAGAAACAAATAAAGATGAAGGAGAGGAGAAGAAAAAGAAGAGAATTACTCTTAAAGTCGCCTTACAAGAAAGCAATGAGGAAGAAGAAGCATTTACAGATAGTGAGTTAGAAGACATTACTTTACTTACCAAAAGGTACAAGAAGTACCTAAATTTCAAATAGAATAACTTCAAGAAGAACACCAAAGGCAATGACTTCCAAAAGAAGAAAATGAAGGCTGATCTCATTACTTGCTTTGAATGCAAGAAGCCGAGTCATATGAAGAATGAATATTCCTTGAGAGAAAAAATGAAGAAGAAGGCAATGAAGGCCACGTGAGATAATAGTGAAGAAGAAGAGTCTGAAGGAGAAGAACAAGAAAAAATTGCCAACATATGCTTCATGGCAATAGAAAAAGAGGTAAGTTCTCTTGAACCTAAAAATGAGTTTCATAATGATAGTGATACCAATAGTGAGTTTAGTAAAAATGAGAGTGATTGTGATTTATCTTATGAGAATTTGTTGAGTGATTTCAATGATTTACACAAAAACTACGAAAAATTTATTTTCAAAAACAATGCTCTCAAAAAGGAAATTTCTAGTTTGTCAAAGATAGCTAAAGAACTTACAAAAGAAAAGGAAGTGAATTTACCTTGTAGTAATCGTGATGTTTTGTCAAAAGAAAACACTTTCTTAATGACAAGTTTTTAGACTTGACGAAAATTGCCCACAAATTTACAAATGGAAAGAAAATTTTTGATATGATGCTTGGTGGAAAAAAATGTATTTTTGACAAAAAAGATATTAGGTACAAATCTACTATAATATAAAACTACCTAAAAAACTATTTTGTGAAAGCTAGTACTAGTAACACCAAATATAATTGTGTTTATTACAATCAAGATGGACATACTAGTTTTTCATGCTTTGAAAAGAAAAATGCATACTTTGGTAGAAAACTAGCTTAAGTACCAAAAGAATCTAGAACAAACACTTAAGGACCCAAATTAGTATGAGTTCTAAAAATCAAAGTTTGATTCTTAATTGTAGGTATAAAAAAAGAAGAACTTTTGGTTCTTGAATAATGGTTGCTCCAAATATATGATCGGAGATTACTCCTTGCTCACATCATTCACAAAAAGAAATGGAAGGCATGTCCCTTTTGGAGACAATGCTAAAGGCAAGATTTTGGGTATAGGTAACATTGGTTCCTCTTCCTCACCTATTATAGAAATATTCTACTAGTTGATAGTTTTAAGTACAATTTGCTTAGTATAAGTTAACTTTGTGATAAAGGTTATCGAGTCATTTTTGAGCTCTCTAAATACTTGATTGAAGATACTTATTCAAAAGAAATTATTTTTGAAGAAGAAAGAAAAAATAATATTTACACTATTGATATTGAAAAATATTTTAGTCAAGATAAATGATTTTCGGTTTTAAAAGATGATTCTTAGCTTTGGCATAAAAGACTTGGACATACTAACATGAATACTATTTCTAAATGTTAAAAAAAACCTTGTAAATGGTTTACCTAAGTTACTTTTTGAAAAAGACAAGGTTTGTGATGCATGTCAATTTGGAAAACAAGTGAAAACTCTTTTAAATCCAAAAATATCATTACCACTTCTAAACCTTTGCAACTACTTCACATGGATTTATTCAGACCATTAAGAGTAGTTAGTCTTGTGGAAAATATTATGCTTTTGTGATAGACGATATTTTAAATGTACTTACTATCATTTGTAAGAAAGTGTAAAGTGAAAAAGCCTACACCATCACATCTATTAAAAGTGATCATGGTAGTGAGTTTGGAAATGATGATATGGAAGTATTTGCTACAGAAATGATTTTGATCATAACTTTTCTGCTCCTAGAACTCCATAACAAAATAGAGTTGTAGAAAGAAAGAATAGAACCTTAAAAGAAATGGCACTAAGTATGCTAAATGAAAATAATTTGCTAAAATATTCTTTGATCGAAGCGGTTAGTACCGCTTGTCATATAGTAAATAGAGTTATAATAAGACCGATTTTGAATAAGACACCTTATGAGCTTTGGAAAGGAAGAAAATCTAACATTGGCTATTTAAAATTTTTGGTTGCAAATGCTTTATTTTGAATACTAAAGACAATTTAGAAAAATTTGATTCAAAATCCGATGTTGGTATTTTTCTCGGGTATTCTACTACTAGTAAGACTTATAGAGTTTTCAATAAAAGAATGTTGATTGTAGAAGAATCTACGTATGTTATTTTTTATGAGTCTAACGCTCTTTATGGGGAGAGAAAATTGGATGATGATGATATTGTAGTTCTAGAATCAAGTATAAATGAGCTAAACATAAATGAGAAAGCAAATGAAGAGAAAGACACCTAACTACAACAACAAAATCTTAAGGAAGAAAAAGAAAGTGACACTGGTAACATACTCTCTTTTCCTCAAGATTTAAAATTCAATTATACTCATCCTAAAGAGCAAATTCTAGGTGACCCCTTACAAGGAGTTAAGACTAGAGCATCACTTAAAAATATTTATAATAATATGACTTTTATCTCTTAAATTGAACCAAAAAGTTTTAAAGATACCAAAAATGATGAATCGCAGATTTTAACTATGCAAGAAGAGTTAAATCAATTTGAAAGAAGTGATGTTTAGGAATTAGTTCCAAGAAGGACCAATCGGTTATAGGAACTAAATGGGTCTTTAGAAACAAAGTAGATGAGCATGGAGTGATTATGAGAAATAAAGCTAGATTAGTGGTTCAAGGTTTCAATCAAGAAAAATGTATCGATTATAAAGAAACCTTCACAACCATAGCAAGATTTGAGTCCATTAGGGTGTTCTTAGTATTTACATATCATAAAGATTTCATTTTATATCAAATGGATGTTAAGAGTGTATTTCTAGATGGATATATTTTAGAAGAATTTTATGTAGCTCTACCTCTTGGTTTTCAAAATCATAAATATCCGGAAAATATTTTCAAATTGAAAAAGGTTCTTTATAATTTAAAATAAGCTCTTAGAGCTTAATATGATAGATTGAGTATATTTTTGATTTCAAATAGTTTTACAATGGGAAAAGTGGATTCTACTCTTTTTATAAAAAGAAAAATGGGAGAAATAATTTTAGTTCAAATTGTTGATGATATCATATTTGGTGTTACTAATGATTCTCTTTACAATGAATTTTCTAAGTGTTTGCACAGTGAATTTGGGATGAGCATAATGGGAGAACTCAATTTCTTCCTTAGACTTCAAATCAAACAAAACAAAAAAGACATTTTTATCAATTAACCCAAGTACATCAAGGGTATACTAAAGAAGTTCGATATGAAGAACTCTAAGTCAATGAGAACATCTATGAGCTCTTTAATCAAACTTGATAAAGATGAAAATGATAAAGCAGTTGATATTACTAAATATTGAGGTATGATCAACTCATATTTTTACTTAACTACTATTAGACTAGATATAATGTTTAGTGTTTGTCTATGTACTAGATTTCAATCTAATCCTAAGGAATTACATCTTAGTACATCTTACTATTGTCTTTATTTGCGTAATTTACTTATTTGTTGAGGAAAATTTACAAAAGTTTTTAATACGCAATTTACCCTCCCTCTTAGGTTAGCTAACCTTAGATATACATAATGTAGTTGAGAGTAAATCCTAGAAAGATGATTCAAGGGAGCAAGTGTTGAGCTTGGAGAGGAGCTTGATAATCTTATTGAACACTTTCATGTTTTGCTAAGAGGGAACTCTTTAACTTTTCTCTCTTTGATTTTGTATGTTTTGAATTCATTGGATTATAATATTATTGTTCTCAATTTATATTATGAAATAAATATTTCTTCATCTAGTTTTATTATGTGAACTGACTTAGCATCTTATGTTTATTTATTTCTTTCCTCTTTCATTCATCAAATCTATTGTTGAGTTATTTGTTTTACTTTGTACTTATTGCTTCTATTTAATTGATTACTAAATAAATTATTGAGTGAAACTTTTATAAACTTAGGAAGGGAAATTTAGGTTTGGACATAGGTAGAATAATATAAGATCACCTAATGTGAGGTAAGTTTGCATAGGATAGGAATATACCTATGTGACTTATGCAACCTTTGTGTGAGAATAACTAAACTTAATGAATCAAATCAATTTATATTAGGAGTAACATACTAGCTTGTCTAGGTATTTTTACTTATGTCTTAGAAAGGAGTTTATGAATACATTCAAATTCTTAATTGACAACTTTAGTGGATTAATTAATGTAAGAAGGAAATTAGGATATTGTGTATTTAAAGAATAGTTGGGGGATTAGTAAACCTAGATATTTTTCTTATTGCTTGCTTTCATTTATTTTGCATGATAGTGTAGTTTGCTTTGTTTTATTTCGTTAAAATCTATATTTTAGTTGTTTGGATAAAGTTAGGATTGACCAATTTTAATACTTAATATAGACTAAGTAATTAATTTTCGTAGGTTCGACACTTTAACTCATAAATATATACTTATGACCGTGTACACTTGCACGGGAGTGTGTGAATTGATAGTTACACATTCTAATCAATATTTTTCCTGGAACGACAAATAAACATCGTCAAGTTGTACTCATCATGAGAGATAAGGCATAAAAAATACATTAGATATCTTGAATTATCATCATTCTAGAATCAAGGGATTTTAATTGAGGTATTAACTCAAACATCTTGTACGCACTCAACAAAACCATGATGACTATATATATAGTCCAAATTATTCTAAATAAATACATCATACTCAAACTCATTTCTTAAACCAACAAAATAATTAATTTTAACTTTCGAACAACTTTTAACTTTGCTGAAGTCTTCAAAAGAAAGGATTCCTGTGAGTATAAGCATAACAATAAACAATAATTAGCCCAAAAATTCATATGGAATACCTGTGAAGAAGGAATTAAACAAAGAGAAATATTAGATTGGAAATTGACTACGGTTGAAGAAAGTGAGAACAATCTAAACTCACTAGTAGAGCTTTATTCTAAGAGCTCAGATAACCTCCAAAGTCTGGTAATGGTGAAATTGCAAAAAGAGTTGGAGTTACAGAAGGCAGCTGTCAAGTGGGAGCAGTGGATCCAAGTAATTGACGAGCTTCGATGGTAGAGGAAGGTTCTTCGGTAAAGGATTAGGTTCTACACAATGCATGAAGAATGGGCTAGAAAGATAACTCTTGCCTCTCGGTAATGTGTGGTACTTTTCTTAAAAACACCGTATGAAAAAATAATAGAAGCACATATATCGTATTTTTGGTATTCTTTTTAAGAAGTTAGTATTGGGTGTTATTTTCTCTTTTATTTTTGGGGGAAAAAGACATGGAGTATGAGTTTTAGGCCAATATTACCAAAAATATGATCGTATCCAAAAGACTTATTTTTGTACGAATTCTATTAGAAAACTGTCACTTTTAAAGTTATAAGTAATAAATAAGTTGCAATGGAATTTTCACGAATAAACATTCTTTTTGAAAAATTACGTTTATAATAACAAAAATGTGCAAAACTAATCAATAGATTTTCTAGCTTTACTGGTTGGTATCACTCTTTTTCACCTTACCTTCTGGGTTCGATTCCTATGTTTTTTTTTCTTCTTGTTCTCTCTCTCTCTCTCTCTCTCTCTCTCTCTCTCTCTCTCTTCTAATCCTTTCTCTATTTCCAGCTAATATATTTTAGAGCTATAAAATAAAATAAGAATTTGGAGTTTTTTCCTACCATAATAATCTTGTAGCTTATCACTTTTAAAACTAATTATCAATTTATTATTAAAAATCATAAGCTAATTGATTTTTGGAAACTAAAAATCAACTTAATTACTAAAAACCAACAACTACATTAGTTTCACCATAAATATCATAACTATTTAGTTAATAGAAATTGAAAACTAAATTAGTTTCTATCATAAATAGTAGAACTATTTGGTCAATTCAATTATTAATTACTAGACACCAATTAGGTTATTGGAAACTAGTTACTAGAATCCAAACACTAAATAGGTTTTCAATAATTATTAATCAATATATATTTCTATTGCTTTTATTTAAAAAATATAAATATTTAATTTGAGAACTAGATCATATTCTCTAATGTCTTTATTCAATGCCTCACTCAAATTCTTGCTACAAGGAATTCTGCAAAAAGGAATAGTTTATAGGAAACTTTCATTATTTCCTATGATTTGAAAAAAAAAAAAAACACAATGGTTTTTAGAAAACTTTCATAGTTTCTTGTAATCTACTTAGTTATAAAACATTTTGCTAAATAGAAACCACAATGATTTCCAAAAAATATTTTTAGTTTTCTGTGATTTACATAGTTACAGGTCGTTTTGCTAAAGGAAACCACAATGATTTCTAAGAAACTTTTATGATTTTCTGTGATTTACTTAGCTACAAGGCATTTTGTAAAAAAAAAAAAATTATGACCTTCGTGGTTTCATGTGATTTATTTAGTTATATGGCTTTCTATAAAAAAGAAACCATAATGGTTTCTAAGAAATAGTTTTGGTTTTATGTGATTTACTTACATAGAGAACATTTCGTTAATAGGAAACCTTTGTAGTTTCATGTAAAAACAATGGCTTATATACTAAAATGCCACATTATTTTTTAGTTCCCAAAGTATTTAGAAAAATACCTCAAAAAGGTTGTGCGAAATTTTTATTACTTTTAAAAGTTCGTAAATTTGATAATGTTTTTCGAAAAATAGGTATAAGTGTCCAAAACTTTATTTTTAAGAATTCAAAAAAAGCAATGAGTCTGTTTTTTTTTCGGCTTATTACAAAATTCAAAGCCCAAAGTACCAAAGATTAAAAAAATCCTAGATGGGCTGAGTTTTTTGAAAAATCTTGGATTGAATTAGAAAAATATTACTTTTTAAATATTTTTAATACATATTTTGAAAAATACCACTTTTTCTTAAAAATTTGTATTTTTTGATGGTATTCTAAGTAACCAGTTGCGTTACTTAGTTAAATCAATCTAGTTACTTAAGGCAGCTTGATTGGTTACTTTAATATTTCATCAATTAATAAAAAAAAAATGGTGTTTTTCTAAATTCTTTTAAAAGTGATATTTTTCTTATTAAAATCTGAGATTTTTCAAATAATTCCAAAATCTAGGATTTTTCAATTTTTTGAAAAAATTACCATAAAAAAATCAAAATTTCTCTTTTTTTAATACTACATTTTTTTTTAGAAAAGTATAATTTTTTAAAATTATTTTTAGAAAAATATCATTTTTTAAATGGAGATTAATTACCGGAGTTCGAAAATCGATTTTACTTATTACTAGTTCTTATTTTAAAAATTGGCATTTTTCTAAAAAAATTCAGTACGAGAATTGAAAAAATAGTGATACATCATATTTTTGTAATTTTTATTTTATTTTGTACGTAAAAATCTTAGAAACCCTGAAAAGAAAATGACATAAGTAGGACTAATTTGGGCCAAAATGACTTTTTGATGCATGTTTTTAATAATGACATTTTTAAGAATGTCAATAATATCTTAATTTATGATCAAAAATTTCTTAATCATGAAAATAATTATTTTTCTGTATGACATTAAGTAGTATTTTTTTAAAATATTTTGGTTATAATAAACTAAAATAGGTTATAATAACAAAATTTGTTTCAAATGTTTGATTTCCATCAAAATCAAATTATTTTTAAGTAATATTTTTCTCTAGTTTCGAATAACCTTTGTTTTTTGTTTTTTGGTTTCAAGTAATCAAATTGATTTCTTTGGGATCTAGTTATTGATTACAAGAAATTAAATTTGTTTCTAATTATTAAATTAGTTTTTCGGTTTCTAATAACTAAAATATTTAAAAAAATACTATTGAATGTCGTGTAAAATAATAATTATTTTGAAAAGGTTGCTTTTTCAGTTTTCTTTTAAAAGTCTTACGGAGTGCTATTTTCCTTTATAACTTTGGCTCAGATTTTTGTAAGAAATCTTAAAGCAAATCTCACCAAATACGATAGGAAGTAATTTGTTGATTAATGCACACGGCATCAAGGTACTTCAAGTTTTTTTTACCTATCTTTGCATAATTTAAATTTATAATACATGTCTTTTTATAATAAAAAATTTATTATATATATCTTTTCATAATAAAAATTAACGAGGGAAAAAATATTAAATAATGTGTATTTATTATTATTATTATTTTTTTTTACTCTTCAAATCATGATAAAAACTATATGTTATAAATATACATGATATTCTGGACACTTTTCCCTTGCATTATAAGTCCCCCACTCATTATAAATTAGATAAAAAGTTATTTTTTCTTTAATTACTATTCGCTTTTAACTTTTTAATATATATTATAAATTTTTATTTAGATTATTTTATTGAACACTGTTTGAGCTTATTTTCTAGAAATATCCCCGTTAAATTTGCATTTTGTTTTTGTTTTATCCGTACTTTTAAGTATCAACCACCATTCACTTTTTCTTTTTTTTTTTTTTTATTTATTACTATTCGCTTTTAACTTTTTAATATATATTATAAATTTTTATTTAGATTATTTTATTGAACACTGTTTGAGCTTATTTTCTAGAAATATCCCCGTTAAATTTGCATTTTGTTTTTGTTTTATCCGTACTTTTAAGTATCAACCACCATTCACTTTTTCTTTTTTTTTTTTTTAATTTTTATGTTCCTTAATTATTTTTTTATCAATGTTTTGTCCTTTTTTTATTAGTTTATTAGATAAATGTAAAACTACCACTTACGTGTGTATAGGTCTCCACTTCACCATATAAATTAAAACTGAAATGTTATTCTTTTTTTTTTCATTTTTTTAAAATGGTGCATCAATATATCATATATATTAAATCGAATTGTTATTATTTATTTGGAATTTTTTTTAAAAAATGATGCATGATTAAGTGAAAGTAGACTTGTTATTATGTTTTTTTAATGAAAAAAAGAATTATTTCTTCCACTAAAAAAAAGAATATTTCTCTTAAAAAATAGAATATCTAAAATATTGTTTTAGAAAATTATCAAAATTACTGAAATTTCTGAATATTTTTATTTTATTAGACGACGGGTGTACGTCTTTTGGCACGTGCCCTTAACTAGTATATAATATATAAATGAAAGATAATAAAGTTCTTCGTTATTTCCTCTTGTATTCCTTTGGAGTTTGTATGGACTTCCCACCATATTTTAAGGTCCAGTATTAGACTGAGGTCTATATCCGCACGCCCAACCCAAAATCGGGCTACTAAAGTCCCTGTAACACTCAAGGTAAATGGACTTTGGTAAATTTGATTTTTTAAAGTAATTTTTTTGAACAAAATTGAAAAATATCTCAAATTTAATTAGAAAAATAACACTTTTAAAAGCGTTTAGAAAAGTACCATAATCGGTCCTTACATTACTTCAAATAATTAGATTAGGTACCAAATAACCCAACTGGTTACCTAAAGTATCATTGAAAAATACCAATGTTGAAGAAAAAGTGTTAGTTTTCTAAATATTTATTAAAAATGATATTTTTATAAAAAAAAACTTTAATATTTTTCTATATCAATTCGGGGATTTTCCAAAAAATTCAGTTTGGAATTTTTCAATTTTTGGTACTTTGGGCCTGGAATTGTGTATGAATATTGGACAAAATAACTTTTTTAAAGAGTAGTTTTGAAAACAATTATTTTAGGAGTATCGCAATTTTTAGAGACAAGGTGTCATAAAATTAGAGATGTAAAAAATTAAAGACGTAATCACAATATTAGTGATTGATAGTCAAACATATGGTTTATGGTTTTTCTAGAACGAATTAGCAGTCACTAATACTATAGTTAGTCATTTTAGTCTAAATTACTCCTAGCTAGATCTGTCTCAACACTCAAAGCACATGCATGTAGCAACCTGGTCCGAGTTCAAGATCAGAATATGGGGAAATGGTCCTAATTAGTACTTAGACTAGAATGATTGTTGAAATATAATTTTGAAAAATGACGAGTGTGTGATAGATTAGTTACTATATTAGTAACTTTTGATTAGTTATAGAAAAAGTAATATACTTATGGTCATACATAAGTGACTATCTATCACGAATGTTATGTTCCTATCACTAATATTGAAACATTCTGTTACCAAAATTTGTGACACTCTTAAAAACTCATTTCTAAACACTCCAAGAAAAAGTCAATTTAGTTCTTAATATCCCTAGCTAAGTCGATTACCCCACCGAAACGTGTGCATTAAGAGAAGACCTCACTTCAGCCCAAAGCTTTGGGCTGAGTAGATATATGGCCATTTTTAGGCCCATAACTGAATACATCACTATGGCCCTTTTATTATAGGAATATGTCGACACAACAGGCCGGCTAAAAATCTACTACCGAAAATACTCCTGAAAGCCCAAAACTCACTTTCGTCACCATTTTCCCTCTCTTTCTCTCCACTTTTGTTATTTTCTCACCTATTCCCCTCATTTTCTGAATTTTCTCTTATTTTCTCACTTTCTATTCCTTTCTTTAATCTCCAAAATTTTCTCGTACATTTCTCTAACCTCCAAAATCTCACTAGAAAACACATTCCAAAATGCAAATGATGTTTGGTGAATGCAAATAACACTATATTTGTTTTTTGTGATTCCAGATGTGGATGAATTCTATACCCTCAGTGATCCAAGTTTGGTTTGATATTCACTTTCTAATATACTCCCTCTTTCTTGAGTGTTCTCCCAATAAAGCGATGGTCTAAGTGTGTATTTTGTCATTTTAGGCCTTTTGACTTTTGAACTTGTCGGATATTGAGGTCATGGAGATCAAAATATGGGTCTTTGAAGGGTTGAGGTGGTAGTCACATTCTAGAGTTCATGGGGTTAAAACATTTTAGACATGGGTTTGGGATTTAGATTTAGAAAAAAAAAAAATTTTCCCCTGCATTTTTCTCAGAGAGTGCTTTTTATTATGATTCATAATTCTAAGGTTTTATAATAATAATAAATGATATTTCACAAATCTTTTGATTTTCTTTTAACTTTTTTCATGGTCAATATTTTTTTTTCTTTTGTTGCATTCTAATGTTTGCTTAATGTAATCATGTTGTTGCAAATTATTATTTTTGTTATTCTAAAATAGGTTAAATCATAATTTATATTTTTCTCATTTAATTTGTTGGTTTATAGATATATGGTTTATTGGTATCTAGTTTATAGATTTATGCATTTCTTAATTACACAAATTCTTCAAATGCATATATTCATGTAATATCCAATTCCACTTAGCTCATGAATATTTCATAGTGGTTCATGAATTTTTTATAGTCGTTCAAAAATAATAAGCTAAGTTTATTCTATTAATTTTAGGTTCATTATTTTTTTCAATACTTGATACTGTGAACTGATTTCTGTACAATATTTGTTTTAACCACATAATTATGTGTAGTTCATAGGTATCAATTTAAAAGGCAAGTTCACATAATATCTAATTCTATTTTGTTCATGAATTTTTCGTAGTGGTTCATAATTTTGTCATAGTGTTACATGAAATTTTCATGTTGGTTCATGAAATTGTCACGATGGTTCATAAATTTTTAAGTATCTGTTTAATTTATTTTTAGTTAATAAGTTTATTTGTTTTGTTCATAACCTTGTATATTTAGTTCATATATTTGTAAAATTTCAATTAAATTAGTTTTGGTTCATACTAGAGTTTAAATATGATATTTTAGATTTATTTAACTCTAGGTTCAAATTTTAGATTCATAGATTTTTTGATTTTGATTGCAAGTAAAATGGGTAAATAGTTGATAGATTTATTAGTCTGTTCATAGGTAAATTAGGTGAATAGTTCATTGATTTCTAGTTCATTGTTCATGGTCTAACTTTTCTGTATAATGTATATAGGTGTATGTGTTTCAAAATACATGCAAGTAAAATTATCAAATATTTTTAATACTATTTTGGTATATAGTTTATGGCTCAAATTAGAAATAATGAAAAAAGCTTTTGTTGCTATTTTTTGCTTATCTTAGTTGTTGTTCTTTGTCTCATTTTCGGTTGACAAATGGTTCCGACACTATTTTACTTCATTTATGTATGTTGTTTAATTTGTAATATTTATGCAACTACCTTTCTATACATGAATTAGATTTTAGGTTTCATATATGGTTCATCAACTATGTCTTACCCTGCATGTATATATATATATATATAGGTTGCCAATCCAATAGGTATTTTTTTTCTTTACTTATGGGTAGGTATTTTTTTTTTAGCCGTTGGATCACCATCTAATGGTGATCCAATGGCTACAATGAAGTGCATGAAAAGACGTGCATCATTAATGCTCTTTCTCTCTCTTACTTTTTATAATTAAAAAATGTGCATGCTAAATTTTCATTGGCCAAATTGATACCTACTCATAGGTAAAAAAAAAAAATACCTACTGGATTGATGCCCATATATATATATATATATATATATTATTACATGACTTTAAATATCTAGTATATGACTTATGAACTTAGTTTGTTACTTTAATCTGGTATATACTAATTTGAACGTGGTATATGATTTTTAATGCCTGGTACATGACTTATTAAATTTAACAATTTTCTCATAAAAACAAAACTGATTGCAGGATGTTTGTAATAAAAAAGCAGAAATATTGATGACAAATGTTGATATAAAAGAAGTAACACAAGATAAAATAGTATTCTTTTGGCAAAAGATGGTCGTAGAACTTTATCATGTACCGATAACAAGATAAAAATAGGTTACACAAGTGCTACAAAAACACAAATATGAAAGTGATATGGAAAGTATGATCTTATTTTAGTTTAGGAAAAACAGTATGATATATTATTTTTTTTTTAATTTTACAGGAATTATTGTGCTAAATACTTTTAATTCTGAACATATTGAATATTAGAAAATTTTCTCCTTGATTCATATATTTTGTGAAATGCAATTTGATATAAATTTAAACGGTTACTTACTTGCTTTTATTTATTCACTTTGTGAGATACACTTGAGTAATCTAAATTATTTAGGAATGATAATATTTTTTCTTCATGAATTTTAAGAATTGGAACTCAGTATATATGCTTAAATACCATAATATATATATATATATGTATATATATATATATACACACATAAGTTAGTCATAATCCTTCATATAATTTCGAATACGGTATATATGTAACATGGTATATAGCTTCATATACCATGATAAAATTTTAATATACCAAAAATAAAAATTTATGTACATGAAAGTGAGAACAGATGAAAATAAAATAATAAATATCAAATATCTAAATTAAAAAAACTGGTATATAATATCATATACTATGACAAAAGTTCCACGTACCAAGACCAAAAGTCCATATACCTAAAAATGTAAGAACATGTGGAAACAAAATAACATTATCCTACACTTAAAGTAATGAATTTGGTATATAGCTGTATATACTATGGATAAAAATTCATTGTATAAGAATATACAAAAGGAAAATAAAAATATCCAATATCTCAATATAATGAATCTGAATCAGATACATAACTTCATATATCAAGATAAAATTTCTATATACTACGACCAACATTTTATGTACCAAAATATGGGAAAAAAAATCTTCTGTTTGATAACAAAACTACAAAATCAATAAAAAAAGATTATTGATCCCACGTCTTTTCTTCCTCTCTCGAATACATAATTTAGCAGAAATTGGATTTTGGTAACTTTTTTAATTATGGAAAATTGCTTGCATCGACCACATTGACTTGATTCTTCTTCTTAAACTCACTAACTAAAAGAATTCTTTTTTATTTTTTAGCCTACCAATACTAGTATTTTCAATACTTAGTAGAAGAACAAGTTGCTCTTTAATGAAGTCTGGTATATACCAATCATCTTGACTTATGAGTAGGAAAATAATCCCGTCATCAGTATTCTGATAAGCAGTTTTCTTGAAAAAGTGAGATGTGCAGTTGTAGTAGCTCAAATTGAACATACTAACCAGACCACATATATGGAGCATGGAATACTTTCAAAATCCCACTTCTTACAACTATAAGTACGTTGTGCCAAATGCATAATGGACTCCAAATTCTTGTAACGAACTTAATATAAATGTAAACCAATCGTATGAACCTGATTATAAAAAAATAAAGAGAAAATAAAAGATGGTACTAAGTCTAATAATATCAATGAATACGATATATTACTCAACCTGATATATATAATCATATACCAAGTTCAAAAAAATATATACCAAGGCAAAAAACCAATGTACTAACTGCTGAAACAGAACAAATAACAAAAATTAATAAATAATTAAGAAAAATTCAACAATTATAATACGTACTTAAAAAATAATATATGATTCTTCACACTAGGTAAATAAGCATATGTACCATGATAAATATACATACCAACGCAAGAAATAAATGAACTAAACAAAAAATAGTTAATATCTTCATCAACCACAAGCTAAAGAAGAGAAAATCAATATACCACATTAAAAATTATATATACCACTGAACAAATTATATGTTCCACAATAGCTAATGATGACCACTATAACAAAAAGATAAAAAAAAATCAGTGAACAGTAATACCATATACCACAAAAAAAAATACTTATACAACTATAACAACACATGTACTATGACTAAAAACTAAGGAATTATTATCAATTACCAAAAATATTACAAAACACATAGGAATAGACAAAAAACTACTTATATATAAGAGAAAAACAAGATTATACTTGAATTAATACTAATTATAACACGAATTACCAATTAAAAAAAATTCCCCAAATCTAATGTATACAACGAAATCAACAACAATAAACCAAAAAATACCTACACAAGATTAAAGTCTGAAGTAATTAGATCAATGCAAATAGAAACTATTAGAGACCAAGAAGATGAACCAAAAATACTAGAAAAGAAGATAATAAGAAAAATACCATCGGAAGAGAAAAAAAGAAGAAGAAAAGAAATACTAGAAAAAATGGAGAATCGCCGAAGATCCGAAGAAAATTATGAAGATTCATGAAAAAAAGAAGTAGAAAGAGAGAGAAACGAATGGAAAAAAAGAGAGAGAAGGAGAAAGACGAACGAAAAAAAGAAAAAGAGAATAACAAACGAGAAGTACGGGAAAGAGAAAAAAAATAAACTGAAAATTTAATTAAGAGCAATAAGATAAAACCAAAACAAATCAGATATAGGCTTTTTAAATATTGGATATATAGTTATAAATTTTAAATCCTGGACATATGCTTAAAAAAATTAAAAAATTTGAACATTTACCTAAATTTCCCCAAAGCTTTAGCATGGTCATCTTGAAAAAGAAGGGGAAAATTTGAATTATATGGTAAAGTCTTAAAAAATTGAAAAATCTCAAATTAAAAACTCGGATTTCAAATTTTTTGAAAAATCTCATAATTATTCAGAAAAATATCATTTTAAAAATATTTAGAAAATTATCACTTTTTACTAATAATTGGTAATTGGTCAAGTTACTTAAGGTAATCAGACTACTTACTTCAAGTAACTCTTGGAAATCCTAACTAACTTGATTAGTTACCTTGAGTACTTTAAAAAAAAATACCAGATTTTAAAAACCCTATTGTCATAAATATTTTTTCAGAAAGTGATATTTCCAAAGGTTCCGACTCATCCTAAGTTTTTTAATTTTTTCAATAAAATTATATCTTTTTTATACCTTATATTTTGATTCTTTATTCAATTTATATTTTGTATTTTAGTTATTATTAACATCGGTCTTTAGATTTAATATTTGTTACAAATTTATACCTTTACACTAATTTAGAACAATTAATTTACCAAGATAATTTAATAAATATATCTTAAGATCAGTTTTTATGTGGTTTATTTTCATTTTTTAAATATTAGCTTTCTAAATTGGTGTCAGAATATAAATTTGTTATAGATTTTAAATCTAAATGTCAATGTTGATAATAACCAAAATACAAAGTACAATTTGAACAAAATATCAAAATACACGGTATAAAAATAATATTATCAATTTTTAGATTATGGGCCTAAGAAGCAAAAAGAGGGGAAAACAGCTTTACTCTCTCTCTATTACTATTCATTTCTCATTCTAAACACTCTTCCTGAAAGCTTTTTTCTTTTTAATTTACTTGAAACCATCTCTCTCTCTCTCTATATTCATTCCTCGTTCTAAGCATTCTCCTTGAAGCTTTTTTCTTTTTTATTTACTTTAAACCATTTTAACTAGCACCAATTAGTTGTTTTGCTTTGATTTTAGTGTTTCTAATTTTGCAAAATACGCTGTTCATTTCTATATTTTAACTTAGATTTCAATCTATCAAGCGTTAATTTCAACCGAGTATTTGAAATTTCATTTGGTTTCAGTTTCTTTTATAACACTATCTTACGTCACTTTAAATTGAACATCATGTACATTATTTAATATCACATAGCCATTTGGTTCTAATTTCATTTTGTTTCACGGTATTTAGTTCTAAAAAGGTCAGCTTCTCCTGATGTTTTGAAACTCAATGTTATGGTAGTTTGGCAAAGACTCTGCTTATTAGGTAATTGGCTTGACCATTGACATTGATTGTGCCTAATCTATGGCTTACTGAAAAAATGATTAGTGCCATGAAGGGGCTAGTTTTGGAAGATTTATACTTTTCTTGCGCTGTGATTGCCATCTTATTCCTAATTCGCGAACAAGGATGTGGTTCGCGAATGAGCTAGATATGTGCTTTGTCTTGTTTTGGCTTGAAATTAATGGCCCTTACTGTATTTGTCCTCGTATTCTAGAGAAAAGAACTCGTCAGTAAATCTCTACTTGTCAGTTTTCCCTTTAAGAAAATAATGTTGAAAGAAGTAATTTGGTTGACAAGTCATTCTATGCTTTATAGTGACGTTACAAACCTAGCTCATGCACGTAGCTCCTCAATTTTGACTCTTACTTAATTTAGTCAGATTGGAAAAAAAGCAGAAAAACAAAAAGAAAAGACATTGCCGAGTGTTGTATGCGAAAATACATTCACAACCAGATATGAGGACAAGTCACTATGTTCTAGGATTTCCTCCATAATTGCTCTCCAATTCTGGCCACCCATTTTATTTTTCTGTTGTAGGACGACGAAAAGGATACGTACCTACGTAAGTAGGTTAAGAGGGAACTAGAAGAAGCGTTATGGAGGACTATATGTTTATAAGTTAATTGGTCTTTTTCTTCTTCTTTTTTTTTTTTTTTAAAGAAGTTAATTGGTCTTTTAATTTGTGTTTTGCTCATTTTCCTTTTGTGTGCGAACGAGTGAGAGAGAGTGCCACTATAAAGTATTACTTAACGGCTTAAGTTTTCATGAGAAATGGTCTTTTATTTAAAATCTGCGTGTCTTATCCTGTTATCCAATGCAGACATATACAGATTAAATGTGTATATTTAATTCGATAAAATCCCATTGAGTTTGTCCTTAAAGACAGAGAAAAGATGGTGAAGTGAGATAACAATTCGTTCTTAGATTGGATTATTGGGTAGTTGAGCGCTGGTTTGTCCAACTCCGGAATTAAGTCCCATTTATTCACACTAATGGTAATGACTGGGACCAAGTAAAACCCACAAAACGGCGACCAAATAAATATAGTTGGACCGAACTAATTTAGTCTTTAAATAAAAGTGAATTTTGGTAAGAGTAAGCAATGTGTTGGACCATCAGATTGTGCCACTTGTGTAGTCTGGAATAAGAGGGACCATTTTTCATATGGTCGATCTGCAAAGCATGTCGTTTAATATATATACACAACATTTTGCTAGCTCAAGCTCTTTTCTTCTGTCATATCCTCTTAGGAAATTTTGAGCGTTATACGGATTGAATTCATCTATTGAAATGTGAAAACAAAACCAAAAAAAAAATTTTAAGACAAATTTTCACGGATCATGATGACCTATCGTTCAAGAACTCTTGGATAAAGAAAATAAATAATATCTTTACTAAAACAATGGCCAAGTTATTGATCAGATTATAATCAAGAAGTAGATATTGTTGATGTATGTATGAATAGAAGTAAAAAAGGCAGGCGTCATAGTAATAATAAATAGGGCAGCCGTCATAGCAATAGTGAAAAGAGCCAGTTGTAATAGTAATAGTAAAAGGTAGTGTTCTTACTACCTTTTAAGTCCTATAAATAGAGATTTCATTCATCATTCTCTTCATCCCAAAACTTGAAAGCATTTCAAGTTCTCTATTCTAATTAAATCCTTTCTTTCTCTTTATTTCTCCTTTCAAAGAGAATAGAGTTTCTTTGTGAAAAAAGAAGTTTTAAAGAGTGGCAGTGTAAGGTGTGAGTGAGAGAATACTTGTGAGAAGGTGCTTGGGTATATTGGGGTCACTGGGTAGAAAAGAGGGAAATCTATGTGATTGTAGAAACTTTTCATATAGTGAAATTCTTTTCTGAGAGACAGTGGTTTTTCTCTTGATTTGGAAAATTTCCACTTAAATTCTTGTATTATTGGTTTCTATTACCTATTATTATTTCTCTATTATTCTGACATTTCTTTGAAGTGAGATCTTGGGAGCAGCGAATTTGGGTCAGTCAAATTCCCAACAAGTGGTATCAGAGCGAGGTTCTTTGGTGCAATGTAGCTTGGTGTTAGTCTAAGAAATTCTGTGTAAGGGGGTTGTGTTCAAGTGGGAGCATTTGAACTCTTTAATCCTTATTAGAAATTTTCTTAGCGGTTTTTCAAGTTAGAAATACGAAGCAAGATGTCAGATTTCAATTCGGGCTAGAGCTGATGTGGAGAAATTTGATGGGAATATCAATTTTGGCTTGTGGCAAATACAAGTCAAGGATTTATTGATTCAATCTGGATTACACAAGGTTTTGAAAGACAAAGAGGCTTATAAGGGCAAAGATTCTGAGAAATCTAGTATGAGCGATGAAGACTGGGATGATCTGGATAAGAGAGCTGCAAGTGCAATACGTATATATTTGGCCAAAAATGTCCTTGCAAATGTGCTTGGAATAATAGCAGCCAAAGATCTCTGGAGAAAGCTTGAGGAATTATATCAGGTGAAAGGTGTCTCAAATCGAGTGTACCTGAAGGAGTAGTTTCATACATTACATATAAATGAAAGTACGAAAATTTCTGATAATCTAAGTGTCTTGAATGGTATCGTTTCTGAATTGGAAGCTATTAGAGTGAAGATTGAAGATGAAGATAAGGCATTGCGATTCATCTGGTCTCTTCCACCTTCGTATGAGCATATGAAACCTATTTTAGTGCATGGGAAGGAGACTGTAGTTTATTCTGAGATCACAAGTAAACTTTTGTCTGAAGAAAGAAGGCTGATGGGTGGTGGAAGTAATGTTTCATCTGAAGGCTCAACCTTGGCAGTTGACACTAGGAAAAAAAACTCCATGAAAAAGCATGTAATTTGCTGGGGGTGTGGACAATCTGGGCACTTAAAAAGAAATTATCAAAAAGGTGGAGCGGGCTCGGCTTAAAGCTCTAAATATAGTGATGCTGCAAATATTGTCTCCTATGATGGAGATGATCATGATATGTACATCTTCATAGTATGCCGCTAATCTCCAAAGACACCATGAAAGAGGATGTGTTATAATTAGTAGCAGTAAGTTTGCACACATGCATTGGTTTGCATTGATGTAAGGTGTATACTGAATGATGTCGATGGCTGATGGACTCCCGGAGAAGCCAAACATTGGAGTTAGCACCATAATTATCAGCAAGGTTCTTTTGACATGAGCCGAGATAAAATTATTAGAATTCGTCAATTCTAAGTGGTATGTATACTCATATGGTGGAGTATGATTGTCAGTAAAGACAATGATAATAATGTAAGTTATGAGATGAGACGTATGTGAAGATATGATTAAAATCAAGTCTTCAAGTGGGAGATTATTGATGTATGTGTGAATAGAAGTAAAAAGGGCAGCCGTCATAGCAATAGTAAATATGGCAGCCATCATAACAATAGTGAAAAGGGCAGCCATCATAGCAATAGTGAAAAGAACAGTTGTCATAGCAATAGTGAAAAGTAGCAGCCGTAATAGCAATAGTAAAGGTAGTACTCTCACTATCTTTCAAGGCCTATAAATAGAAATTTCATTCATCATTCTCTTCATCTCAAAACTTAAAAGCATTTTAAGTTCTCTCTTCTAATTAAATATTTTCTTTCTCTTTATTTCTCCTTTCAAAGAGAGTAGAGTTTCTTTATGAAAGAAGAAGTTTCAAAGAGTGGCAGTGTAAGGTATGAGTGAAAGAATACTTGTGAGAAAGTGCTTAGGTGTATTGGAGTCATTGGTAGAAAAGAGGGAAATCTATGTGATTGTAGAAACTTTTCATATAGTGAAATTCTTTTATGAGAGACAGTGATTTTTCTCATGATTTGGAAATTTTCCACTTAAATTCTTGTGTTGTGAGATTGGTTTCTATTCCCTATTATTATTTCTCTATTATTCTGACATTTCTTTAAAGTGAGATATTAGGAGATCTAGGTCAGTCAGATTCCCAACAGATTTTGTGTGTCAAAACTTCTTTAATATTGGGCGAAGTATGCATGAATAATATAGATACGATGGTCAAGTACATGAATGATAATCAAAAGCTTTTATCGATCGAGAATTTTCGAATAGAGGCTATTAATTATTGAAAATAAACATCTTATTTTTTTAAAAGTTAAATAAGCACCATAATAATACAAAGAAAATATTGCTGATCAAATTTATATACCCTACTGTCAACACATGTCAAATTAGTTATTTCTAGAATAAAACAAGGATGTACTTTTTCTTTCAGAAATTTTTTATAGGAGAAACTAAGAATTATGAAGGTATAAATTTGTAACTTTCACAACAAAAAGTAAATATTATCCATGAAATGTCAACTTAATGAATGATTTTGTAATGTCCTTAAATCTTTTTCTCCGCCAAGCTGTCACATTCATCAAGTGGTAATAATAATAATTTTTATTTTATTTTATTTTTATTCTTACGCCTTAGATTCTTGTAATTGGGAACAAATAAAAATTACATATCAAATGCAGTATTTATGACATATTAGTTGGATTTTGCCAATCTTTTGTAGATTCAAGTCTCTTTCTATATTTCCTCTCCAAAAAGAGACGAAAAAAGTCTCTTACTTTATTCTCATAAAAGAAAAAAGTCTCCCTTATAGTAAAGCCATAATTTTGTTTTTTATGATGGGTATCATCAATGCAGTCACGATTTCCACTTTGAAATTAACCTCTTTTTGTCCTTTGACTATTAACATTAATGAATACTCTCTTGCAGTTAATGGTTGACTAGGTCTCTACTCTATTTATCATGTATTATTTCAGTCTCAGTCTCTCCCAATATATAAGAGAGATGGGTAAAACAAATAAGAAAGAATATTTGTATTAATAAAGTTTTTGTGCTTAATTATATAATTAAACTGAGAAAACTCCGATTCTCCTTTTGATATTTGGAGACTTAAATGACTAAAGTTTGAACAGCTAGAATGGCGTGGACTTAGATAATCCAACTGTCATTGTAAGGATCATATATAAAAAAACGTTCTATTTTATTTTAGGACCGGAAACCAACGATGCGTTTTCTTGGTTCTCTTTTAATAGATATTTTAAATTTTATTATTTTTTAAATATTTTTATCATTACAAATAGAAGTTTTGAGGAGATTTTGGCTAAATTAGAAAAGAAATTTATTTTTAAGCTTCTAAAATAAAATAATTATTTTAATCTTAAGATAGTTTGAAAATTATTTTAACTGTATGAGCTAATGCAAAAAGATTCTATGTACAATGAACTAAATCAAATACAAGACTAAATATGAAATATATTCTATCTAGACAAAAACTTATATCTTGATTGTCTATCTTCAAATTTAATTCTAATAGGTCCATATGCATACATCTTTAAGCTTGATTCCCTAGTTAACTTAAGCTAAAATTTTTAAACCATTTTACTATACACTTAAGTTAAATCATTAGTACTAAATCAAATATTTGTTCTCTTCAAAATAAAAGTAAGATTGAAACCTTAATTTCTTAACATCCAATATGTAAGTAAAGCTAATACTCAACAAATAATTAACCAATCATGTTCTCTCCCTAAAACTAAAAATCAACATAGTTATATCTAATTAAGCACAAGAGAATAAGAACACGTACCGAAGAGGCGAAATATTCTCACTTCCTTGTATGGTTGACAAAGTTAATTCTTCACGCATGATGACTTAAACTTGGGTTAGCGAGACTTTCCTCCACAACTTGTGGCACAACTATGTACAAATTAGAAGCTCATCAAAGATTAACTTCCGTCTATAGTACGTTTCATATAATATGATATATGGATCTTAGTTTTGGATATCCTCAAACTTGGCGATGTATGACAATGCTCAATATGTACCTCAACTAGATTTGACTCTGGCACATGTACATGATAGGTTTCTATGAATAGTGCTAGTGGCAGTGGAGGATAGTTTGGTCACATAATACCATCATAAATATGCATTTTGATGACCGGTGATATAATAATTTAATATCAAAAGACAGAGAATCAAAAGTATTGTCTTGAACCTCTTACTTACTTGAGTAATTATCGTCGAATATACCTAAGATCCTCCCGCATGTGCTCGTATCCTCTCAATAGATTTCATCATCATATGTCTTGTGTGTTGCTGGCCATCGTCCTTTCCATATCTTTCGACAACCACTAGGCTTCGTCTGTAGATAATTGGTAGAAATAGGTGGTACCAACTCCTTTTTCTACCTACTTTCTTATCTCAGTACACAAATTATTGAGGAAGTTTTGTAGTTGACATTCTGAAAGAAACCATGATAAGAAAATGTCAGGAGCAATTCCTTGTATCTCCACTATGCACAATAAAATGACTCTATCTTGTTGAGAAAACTTCAAGAAGACTTTTTGATCAATTATCTCCAAGTACCTTGCAAAACAAAGATTCAAAAATAAAAAATAAAAATGAAAAATAAAAAATGAAAATAAACACTTAAATTAAAATCAAGTCACTTATCCCCGATACTAACAACAATTTAATATGCCAATCTCGTGCAACAGTGTCAAAATTTGATAAAGCATTTGTCATCAAACGCAAATCCAATTACATTTTTATATTCCTTCTATTAACTAATCTAGCAAGACCTAATCAAAACTAAGACTACCTAGAATAGTAGCAAGAAAGGTCGATCCTACAGAGATAAAGTGTTAAATTATCGTTAAGTACCAAAATTATCGTAACCTAATTTTATCTATACATACAGATTAAATAAATTATAACTAATGAAATAAAAACAATGATAAAAAGAAATATGTAAATAAAATATAGATAATACTATGTATAAATATACTAGGGACATGAATTTATGTAATTATTCTTAAGTTCGTCAAATTAAGTAATTACTAGTCAAATTCTACTCAAATTACTAATTAAGGGATCTAATCTAACCTTATTATCTATCTCTAGCATCAAATGAGGAAGTATGCCTTATCTCTATCTAACCATTTAATTAAGCATTCATTAAATCTTGTCCTTAAGAACTTTTTAATTTGATTATCTAGGTATTGACGGCCTCTCAGTCTCACAACAACCTAAATTATACTTTCTGATTCCAGATTAAGAAATTATCTCTGTTGAATATCAAAATAACAACTTAAGATAGACTAATTCATTGGCTACATAAATTAGAACCATCAAGCAAAGAGAAGCATAAATGAATTTATGAGAGAAATAAGATCATCAATTAACAAAATAATCAAAATAAAGTATAAAATGGATATATCAGACCCTAAGATAGAAAATTAATTCAAACATAGTAGAATCCATGCCCAATCTCATTAAAAATTTCATAATTTTAAATAAATTTATATAATATACCCAATACAAATTTCTATAAAGATTACAGTAGAGAGAAAAGAAAGGAAAAACTCTTATGAAGATGAACTTCAAAATTTCAAGAATCTCTCCCAAATCTTCTTCAAGAAATCTCTAATTTCAAATTTTTTCTCTCTAGAAATTTTTTATATCTTTCTTGTGTTTTTCTCCCCAATTCTCAACACTAGGGTTTGTGGCTTAAGTAGGTATATATAGAGCTCCAAAATTAGGTGAATCTTAGCCATTAGATCAAGAAAAGAAGGAAAAAATCGCCCATTGAACGAAAGCCTTAAACAAATGATGCTCTGTCTGTTGTGTAGCAACACAACACTACTTTGAATTTAGGCATGCTAATGGAGTTAGAGCACTACGACACTCTTGCTTTTGGAACTTTGTTCTTTTTCTCCTATTTTCAGCTTTTGCATCGGCTTGCCTCCTTCGATCTCGATTTGATCTACGATGCTTCGAAACTCCCATTTTTACCACTAATTCACTGTGATCCTCATTTATTTATGAAATTTACCAAAACACATTAAACTAACAAAAATACTTGAAATCACATAAATATTTATGTTTAAAAAGTACTTGATTTGTCAATAAATAATCGACTCATCAATATGCAGCTTATCCATATCAAATGAAGTGATTTGAGACAAATGAGGGTGATTTTGGCTGCAAAATTTACCAGAATGGGCCGGCCACGTGCGATGATGATGAATTGGGAAGGGACTTTCGGTGACACTGTAAGAGGTTGAAGAGGAAGATTGAGGACTGAGCTAGTCTCGATCTTCTTTTAAATACCCTTTCCTTTTGTTCCATCAAAACCATCATTAAATGTTTGATTAAGCATTTCTCAGTTATTCCAGTTCAACTGCCGAGAAAGGCTTTTAGAAAAATAATCTCTTTCTCAGAGATTGAACCGAAGAAAGGGTAGTAATTTAATTTTAATGCAGAACCGCCATTAAATTCTGCCGTTAAATAAGGTTTTCTTACATGATATTTAAAACAAAAATAATTTTCGTGGGATAACTGCCTCTCGTAGCCCATGATTGCCACATCATCAATCAGTGTAAAAAATTAGTAAGGATTTGATTTTCCAATTACAACTCCTGTTTCCTTGACTATATATCAATAAGAGAAATGATGGAGTACAAGGAAAGAGAAAAAGACTTACCATCCAAAATACGTACCTCTTTAAATCCACCTACGTAGCTATCTATCCGAAACCCACTTACACTGTTTTATTATCTCTTAATTATTAGAGCACATATCGGCCGTCTTGACTGCTACAAAAGAAAATTCCGTGCAAAAAACGGAAATTAAAAATACTTGTGCATGAGATGGGCACGAGTAGATATTTTCATAGCCAAATTAAAGTTTGGCCCAGAATTTGTAAAACTCAAAAAGGACATCTTCATTTGCCCAACAAAACCGCAAAAAATTAGTTGTATTAATATTTAGCAGTAAATTAACGTGTTTGAATTTTCTTCTAGATAATGATCATATGTTTTAAAGTCTATATCTAGCTATTCAATCGTTAGTTATAGAAATAAATTGAGTGGCACTATTCATGGTGCACCGCCTAGGTGGTTATATGCTAATTCATCTTTATTTGCAGGGGTGGGAAAAAGGAAATAAAATAATTTATTCTAATTAGAAACAGATTGGTGGTTAAATAAATAATATTTTAAACTTCTTTAAAAATGTTTTCTTTAACTTTTTTTTTTTAGTTCTTTTTTTTAAAAAAAAATATAAATGCCCACTTGGGAGCTGTTTATTGGTAAAGGAATAGCGAGCAAACGATGGACATATGCACCGTCACCGTTCTCTCTCGTTGGCGTTGTTCAATATTTTTCACATAATTTTAACACACAATGCCACGGATATATAATATATACATGTATGTGTATGTATGCATACATTATATGAAGTAATTGAATTGAATTTGCCAACTTTTTGTGACCTACCCAGTGAACCAACGCTTTCCTTATCATCTCATAAAAATTGGCCGTTTCCCGCGGTCTAACTTCCTTTATTAATTATGATTGTCACGTATATTTATATATCATATAAATGAGTACACGTTCCAGCAAAACACATATATATATATACATATATATATATATATATATATCATATTTTCGGAAAATTAAAAATGCACACAACCTAATCATTAACTTAATTGATCTTATAGTTACTCCAAAAAAAAATCTTAAAGTTAATATGGATGATCACATAGTCATCTGCTATGTATATATATAAAAGCACCAATCGTATTTTTTTTTATCTATCCATAGATATTATTTTCTCCAATTAAAATTTATCATGCATGTATTTTATGATAAAATTTGGAGAGAAAAAAGTATTAAATAATGAGTATTTTTTTTAATTTTTTTTTAAACTACCCAAATTATGATACATGTTAGATTATGATCCAACGACTAAGAAAAAATACTTATAGATAGGTAAAAAAAAAAACTTATTAGATAAATATATATATATATATATATATATAAAAGCACCAATCCAGTAGGTATTTTTTTTTTTACCTATGCATAGGTATCAATTTGGCCAATGAAAATTTAGCATGCACATTTTTTTATTGTAAAAAGTAAGAGAGAGAAAGAGCATTAATGATGCACGTCTTTTCATGCACTTCATTATAGCCATTGGATCACTATTAGATGGTGATCAAACGGCTAAAAAAAAAAATACCTACCCATAGATAAAGAAAAAAAATACCTATTAGATTGGCAATCTATATATATATATATACACACGCCATGCATGATAGCATTACCTTCTCGACATTTCAATTAGATATGTTTAATAAACTGATAACTAACGCAATATGTATGCTACGATTTATTACGTTCTATGACCAGGTAATTTCTTCCTAATACTCTAAATTTTAAGCTAATATTCCAGCGCATATATATTGAAAGTGAAACAAACCCAATTTTGGAAATGACCAGATCATATGAATTACTACATTTATAGTGGTGATTTCTCTAAACCATAAATAAAATAAAACAAGATCCACAAGAGCCAAGAATTTGCTGTCACTACTTTACTATATGTGTGTATATTACATGTATACAGGATAGCTCGTCCGATATATTCTGAAACGATTGTTACTAGACTTCGGGAAATCACAGTCGCCTAACCGCTTATGGCGTTCGGAAAAAATGGGAACTAATTAGGAGGTTAGGTCTGACCCAACTGTGTACGAAGCAGTTGTTAGTTTGGTTAGCAGCAATATAAAATATACAACAACGTTTATGATTTATACACTCATTTGAGGATAACAATCAACCACCTAAACTCATTTTTTTATAATTTTATTTTCTACCTTAGTCAAAAAAAAGTGTACATGAAATAATAAAATTAGCTAGAAAACAAGTAAGTATATATATATATATATATATATATATATATATATATGACATAATCCTAACTCTCAACCATCCCAACCGTCCACGATATATATGTAAGAAGGAGAACATAAGTGTTGTGCATAAGGAATTTAATGTTTGCAACTACAAGATTACAGATAGGACAAGGTGATGAGGATTGGATTACATTAACAAGCAACCACCTTCTCCCCCCATGCAATAAAGAAAGGGGTAAAGTCTAGTCTCAAATGAAAATTTTGATGTTGATCTCACCAAATTATACCATATTATTAGGCATTCTATATATTTTGTAGGTATAAATATGGTTGACACTTTTTTTTAACCATGTGTCAAGTATTGTTTT
>JXTB01000008.1:1089497-1124218 GCA_002914805.1 Parasponia andersonii
CCACATTATAAATTGGCACCGACATGCAAACTCAGCCAATTTTCACATTTCACTTCTAATTATTAACCAAGCATATTAATAATGAGAAAACAAGAAGAGTTGACACAAATATACAAGACTGATTACAATAGAAACAAAGGCAGAAAAGCCTAAGAATAACAAGGGCACTTTGGATGGATATGGTCAAGTCCAAGGAGAAGATCTCTTTACACAACACTATCACAAATTATGCATTCATTATAACTTAAGTAGAATAAAACCCTATGAGACATTGTAAAGGTTTATCTCTCTTTAAATTTCATTATTTCAGTCATTACTTCTACGTCTACTATGAAGATTAAAAAAGAAACGATATATTAAAATTTTTCAATGCAAATCATGCTAACTTGAATAGTTGAGAATAATAACAACCATGCTCAACACCCGAGTTTTCTGATTAATCATATATACCATAAAACCTCTATAAATTAATATTGTTGGGGATAGGAATAAATATTATTTTAAAGAGATTATTTATTTATCAATAATTGAATATTTATTTAATTTATCGATAACTAAATAGTTATTAATTTAAGAATATTTTTATGTTTTATCTACATGTACGTATATCTTTTTTAACAGATATTTATGTATGAGATATAAAGCATAAAACAATGAATGAGTTCAAAAAATAATGTAAAATGCAATATCATGTATATTGTTTTAGCCAAACTACTTGCTACAACATGAAATAAAAACAAAATATATGTGTCAAATGTGGTGCATCCTTTGCAAAAAAAATAAAAAATGAAGTTGAGTTTAATTTAAATACAAATGAAAAATTAACAATTTTACATCACTACTGAAAAAGGGACTAACAAACTCATTTGAACCATATCGTTTTTTAAAAAAAGTGACGTGGTTGAACTCTCATATCACGTCATTTAAAAGCGACGTTATTATAGGTTCTATCACGTCGCTTATGTAACAAACAACGTGGTTGGGCCACGTACTATCTCACTTCTGCAAAAAGTGATGTAGTATATTATTTTATTAAATACCACATTGTTTTTTATAAAAACGACGTGGTAGGGGGCACATACCACATCACTTATATAATGAGCGACATGGTTGGGCCACATACCACGTCACTTTTACAGAAAGTGACGTGGTATATTATTTTATTTAATACCACATCGCTTTTGCAGGCTTATATTAGTCACTTCACCGATCTGCACCCATAAAAAATACTCCATTACGACCGTCCATTCAAAACCATCAACCCCACCAAATCATTCCTCAGCCCCAATTAGAACAAACCTAAAATTTTCAATATATTCTCATTTAAACTCTACCTATTTCGAATTTCAGGTACCTCTTTCTTTTATTTCAGTTTCTTCAATTTTTAGGTCTTTGAAAATTTATGTAATAGTCTTTTCTGATCTTTAAGTACAGATTCTTAAGGTTTCTAACTATCTTCGACAATGTTGAAACGCGGAAATGGAGCCAAGAGACGAGCGAAGCAATATTATCAGGATTTGAACAATGGATCAGGAAGTCAATGATTTGGTATTTGGTTTGTAGAAGTAGTGTGAAGTACGTATATTATTAGTATAATCTATGAGGAGATCCGTGTAGTAGTTAAGATTTTTTTGAATGTTATAACTTATACTGGCCGAGTACGTGACCAATCACACAGTAAAGAAAGGTGACACATATCATGTCGCTTTCTAGAGGAGTGACGTGGTATCCTCAAAAAAATGACTTTGTAGGACACTAATAACTGATAATTTATAGCCTACCATATCATTTTTTATACAAACGAGGTAATAAACCAGTATACTACGTTGTTTTTTATACAAATGACGTTGCTATTCTCTACTACGTCGTCCTATAAATAATGTAAAAAGCGTGTTTTTAGTAGTGCATGCATATTTTGGAATAGAGTTTTAAATTGAGAAAATAAAAGATGTCAAGAATAAAATTCCTTAATATTATGAATTTTATATATTATTTAGCTTACGTATCAATCGTGAATTTTTTTGTCGGCCCTAAAAAAAATATTATTATCTTATCCATTTAGCCAAGACATTCATCTTTCTTTTATTGGAAGGATAATAATAGCTATGAATTTCACATATATTTATATTATAATGGTAGGACACCGTTCGTAGTAAATAAATAACCATTCATGTACTTAAAAACCTAACATCTTGTCTTTTAGACCACAAAAAACTTAAAAAAATAAAAAGAAAAAAAGTCTTACGAGTGATGGATACTACAGAGAGACTGGGGTGTCCTATTTGACTTTTCTTTAATTCTCTGATTCAATAGTTGATTTAGCCATTATGTTGTGTGACGTCTACTTTTTACGAGTCAAAAAACGTATCTGTTTGCCCTGTTTCAGTACGTTAACTTAGCTAGTGGCTCCTCCCAGTGAAATTATTATATTTTCCCTAGCTAGCACGGGCGTTGATGGAGATTATTGTATCACACCTTAATGGTTTTGGGAAATATCATTATAAGCAGTGTGAAAGCAAGAAATTTGGACTTAAAGTTAATCCTTAATATTTTTCAAAATAAAAAAATGTTAATCCTTAATAAAGATCTACTTTCTTCCTTTTTGCATGAAAAGTTTTGGGAGAGGCGGCGTTGCTGTTGTAACTCATGGCTATAATGACCAAAGGGGCTCTCACATGCAATTTACGTTAGAGGACCTAAGAAGCGCATCACCTCATTCCTGCCAAAGACCAACAGACCCCATGTTACCAAATTCTTTGGAGTAAATCCAATGCAACTAAGCTTAAACCATGGTGGTGACTAAAATTAATATATTTGAGAAACAAATTTAATATCCGATGGACCCAATTGAATGGAACTAGTACTTCAATGTAATATTTCATGTCTGAGTTGCAAATTTGTTAATCTAATCCTACAATAATACCCAACACCATAATAATATATTTATTAATTATTAGATGATTTAATTAACTAAATGCTAGATTACACTTATATTCGATAATATTATTCTTAAAATAACGATCAGTTCTTAAAACAATGACATAGAATCAAATATTTAAATAATATAATAACAACACATTAAAAAACAAAAAGGAAAAGATTCCACCCAAAATGCAATGAGTTGATCAAAATTCAAAAAAAAAAGTGGGGAGGTTTGTTTAGTTGGTGATGATAAGCGAAAAGGGGAAAAGTTATGAAAAATTAATAGCAAAGTTAAGTGAGCGTTGAGTGACGTGAGGACCTTCATTAAATCTCTCATCTGCCTCCTTCATTGCTCTGGTCCCTTGTGCCTTTAAATCCCCACCTCCCTCTATTTCCACCTAATATCCTCAAACTCACCTCTCTTTCTCTCTAATCTCATACACCATTTTTCTTTCTCTAGAAAACAAAAATGCCTCCAATCTTGCCGGACTTCTCCAACTCAGTGAAGCTAAAGTACGTGAAACTTGGGTACCAATACCTCGTCAACCACATTATAACCCTCACTTTGATACCCATCATGGCGGGTATTCTGATTGAGATACTCCGCTTGGGCCCCAGGGAGATTGCCAACCTCTGGAGGTCCCTCCACTTCGACCTCGTCCAGATCCTCTGCTCCGCCTTCCTCATCATCTTCGTTGCAACCGTCTACTTCATGTCGAAGCCCCGAACCGTCTTCTTAGTCGACTACGCGTGCTACAAGCCCCCGGTCACGTGCCGCGTCCCCTTCTCCACCTTCATGGAGCACTCCAGGCTTATCCTCAAGAACAACCCCAAGAGCGTCGAGTTCCAGATGAGGATTCTCGAACGCTCGGGCCTCGGGGAGGAGACCTGCCTCCCCCCGGCCATCCACTATATCCCTCCCACCCCGACCATGGAGGCCGCCCGCGGAGAGGCCGAGCTCGTCATCTTCTCCGCCATGGATTCCCTGCTCTCGAAGACGGGCCTCAAGCCCAAGGACATCGACATCCTCATAGTGAACTGCAGCCTCTTCTCCCCGACCCCGTCCCTCTCCGCCATGGTCATTAACAAGTATAAACTGAGGAGCAACATCAAGAGCTTCAACCTCTCCGGCATGGGATGCAGCGCTGGAGTGATCTCCATCGACCTTGCCCGGGACCTCCTCCAGGTCCACCCCAACTCGAACGCCGTCGTCATAAGCACCGAGATCATCACCCCGAATTACTACCAGGGCAACGAGCGGGCCATGCTCCTGCCCAATTGCCTCTTCCGCATGGGCGGCGCCGCCATACTCCTCTCGAACCGCCGCTCGGAGCGGCGGCGCGCCAAGTACAGGCTGGTCCACGTGGTGCGGACGCACAAGGGGGCGGACGACAAGGCGTACCGGTGTGTGTTCGAGGAGGAGGACAAGGAGGGCAAAGTAGGTATCTCGTTATCGAAGGACCTGATGGCGATCGCCGGGGAGGCGCTGAAGTCAAACATCACCACGATCGGCCCCTTGGTCCTGCCAGCGTCGGAGCAGCTCCTCTTCCTGATGTCGCTGATCGGGCGGAAGATATTCAACCCCAAGTGGAAGCCGTACATCCCGGACTTCAAGCAGGCGTTCGAGCACTTCTGCATCCACGCTGGCGGGAGGGCCGTGATCGATGAGCTGCAGAAGAACCTGCAGCTGTCGGCGGAGCACTGCGAGGCCTCCAGGATGACGCTGCACCGCTTCGGCAACACGTCGTCGTCCTCGCTCTGGTACGAGCTGGGCTACATCGAGGCCAAGGGGAGGATGAAGAAAGGGGACAGGATTTGGCAGATTGCGTTCGGGAGTGGGTTTAAGTGCAACAGCGCTGTTTGGAAGTGTAATAGGACCATCAAAACGCCCTCGGATGGGCCTTGGGCCGACTGCATTGACCGGTACCCAGTCCATATTCCTGAAGTGGTCAAGCTCTAAATTTTAAGAAAAGTAAAAGATTGAATTTGATTAATTATTATAATATATTAGAATTTGGAGCTTCGCAAGTGAAATTAAATATTTAAATATTCCACCCCTTAATTTGGCTAAAATCAAGTTTGGCTTTTGTGTACTGTATTTACTGTATGTCTTCTCCCTTATTTTCTTTTCTTTTCTTTTTTGGACATTTTTTTTTCTCTTTTGTTTTTTTGAACTTTGTTGCTATGATCGATGAAGTTGGATACATACACAAAAAAGAAAAACTGGCTTCTGTCATCGTCTGTATTGATATGAATATATCTTCCATGTAAGGAAAATACGTCAACTTGTTTATTATTATCAAATGTTATACATAGATGTATGTTCTCAATTACCTAGTTCGATGTCCTCTTCTTTTAATGACTTTTGAGATAACATTTCATTAAACGAAAAATTTTACATTCATAAATGTGGAATAGCAAGATACGTGTCAGAAATCCAAATTTAAGTTTGATTGGCTACAATTTGGACAGAAAGAAGGTTTTTATCAGTGTGGAAGTAAAGACGCTGATTTGGGCCAATTGGCTAGTATTAATGGTAAAGTTAACATTAAAGGCATGTAGTGTATCAATTCAGTAGCGCCTTTTTTTTTTTTTCTTTGCCTTTAGTTGGATTATTAAATAGATCACATTGTAATATACGAACTCGTGGGCATTTATGTATGGTGAGTATTTCACAAATAAAAAAATCCCGTTAATTGGTTGATGTGAGGGTTAATATTCCCAATGCATGACAAGACAACTTGTTATTAATAAGTCGTAGAACCCATGACGGAAACAAGGGTTTACGCAGCACCAAGATGTGATATATACTTACAAGGTTGAATTGGAGAATAGATTGGTGACAACCACCGCTGAAATTGATCCCAAGACTAGCTTTGGTAGCCCCTCAATTTAGATTTTCATTACTTGTATCAATTCATAAATGCTTTCGAAGAAAATGTACATGACAACTATGTTAAAAATGAGTTTACATAATTAAGTAATCTTTTAAATATGGTAATCTTTCTGATCATCTCGACTTCTCGACCCCTGTGGGGTCACTCAAATAGTAAAACAACTATATCCTTCGTCAGGGTCATACCTGTTGGGAAGATTATGAAACATTTGTTGTTGGTTGTACTTTTTAAAATTTATTTTTTTTGAAAGATTTACCAAATTTTTTTTAATAAACAACATAATAAAAAACGGAAATCTGGAGCATGTTAATTCTTATAATAATATGTCAAAATCATGTATCAATTTTACCTTTTTTATATAATGAATAAGTATATAATTCCAACTCCCAAATTGATCTTCCAGACTATTTTTCTATATAGTTACATAAGAGTGTGATATCTTAATATTACACAAAAAAAAGATCAAATTAGTGATTATATTTTAATTCTTCAAAGAAATCTAAGAACAAAGAATTGACTATTCAGTTATCTTTTGAGAATTTTCTCTCTTTAGAAAAATTGATAAAATTTTATTGTAATTTCTGTTTCCTATAATTGGAGTGTCAAGAGTCTTCTATATATAGAAAATAGGAGAACAAGATGAACGGACAGCTATCAAGATGTGCCACACGTCCATTATTCAAAATCCACTATCCAATTTTGGCCTGTGACAGTAAATTCCATTTATAGAATTTTCATATTACCTATTTCCATTTCCTACAATATTCAGCTATGCTCGGTTGCTTTTTCTGTTTTGACAATTAGTCCAATATTAATCTGTCAGTTTTTCTTTAATTTGTCAACACTCAATTAACAATAATTGGAACAATTTTTCATAGTTATCTAATATGTCTAAGTGTATTGAATTAAATCAATAATGAGAATATCTATAAATCTTTTTCTGAAAACTAGCATATTCTAAAGATTAATTGCCTAGTATTCATACTTGTCCGTTTTATCTAGAAGTTACCAAACATTGAAACAAGTCTTTTCCACTAATGATACCACATGTCTCGGCTCAGTAATTAGCACAAATATGTGACCTCATTTGTAATCTAACTTGATTCGTCCAATTTAAATTAAATCAGTCTAATCTAATAATAGTGAAACCATTGACATAAGCTAGCCCGAAAACCTTTTGAGATATATACAATTGGCTACAAATAATTAAAGAGTTGTTGATTATTTAATTTTAGATCAATTCTATAAAAGGATTGAAATTACGCTCCAACTGTTCATAACTACTTCTTGGAGTAACATCTCATATTATAATAATTTTTGCTAATTACCGATTTGTATAACATCATGAAAATATAACTAAATATTTCTTACTTCTTACTAATTTCTCTAATGATCATCATTCAATATCTTACTAATATAATTAATATTAACATACTTAGACCTAAGAGTTATGATCAAGTATCAAAATCCACCAAGAGATATTATTTTATCAAATTATATATTATTGACTATAATTATATAATTTATTAATTCAACAAAAATGTTTTATCAAACGACATAGAATATTGATTTCAATTGATCTCACTCATTTGCAATTCAAAATAAAATCATACGTGAGAATATATAATTACAGCCAACTCAAGATTAAGAGTAAAACTATTTTTCATTGACATTGTTAATTGAATTTCATCTATGATCTAGTTCAATATAAATCCCATTAGATATAAGTCCCATTACACTAGTCAACTTTAGTTGATCAAAAAAAGTTAAACTTTTCCAAAGTCTATTATAATATAAATAAAATGTCCAACTTTATTTACATTGTTGTGAACCATAATTAATTAATTACAAATTACTTTTATCTATATCTTTTGTGAATATACGTCATAAACATAAAAATACATATTTATACAATTAAATAGACTTTTAGTCAATGACATTATTATGCACAAATAATTAGTGATTAATACTTTATTTTGTTAATATGAAAACATTTTACATAAAAATCAGCTACGTTTATGTCGTTCTCCCACTAATAATTCCAAAAATATGGGCATAACTGTGTATTGCATTACCTAGCTAATTGAGCAAGTAAGAAGCGGAGGAAAGATAGAGGTACTGAGCAATCTCTTTTCGGAGTTGAGCACAGGTAGGTTTGTTGGTCCTTCATATAACTTTGAGAATATCATAACCTATACCTACATGCACATGTGTCTGAAAAAGACCGGAGATGTATATTTACATATGTCAATAGATGAAACGGGTTTTGTTTGCCACGTAGAGTTCTTCAGGATTTATATAAACTTATGCTGTAAACATTAAGGTTTCTTGTATCTATAGTATTCAATTTATAGTCATTGCACATATTTAAACTCATTGTCATTAATTTGTTAATTTGTTCAAATGACATATAGGACTAGCTAGAAGTGAATAGCACTCCCTTGAACTGGCATTCCAAGATGACAGGGGACACGTATATGATAAAATTATGCATATTATTATTGGCGTTATTATAATTTATATGTTCATTGCTGTTGATGGAGGTTTTGTCAACAATAAATTTAGAAAAAAAATTACGAGATGTAGCCTGTGTGAAAGGGTTATTAATCAAAACAAATAAAAAGGCAAAGATTTTATAGTGGTTCAGCCCCAAAAAAGATGAGCTTACGTCCACTGTTTTTCACTATTTTCTGGAGAATTACAAGAACTCAAAATTACAATGTGTTGTCTGGAAAGAAGAAGAAAACACTCTCAAGAATTCCTCAGCCTCTCAAATCAGAAAAAGTCCCCGATCCCCTCACCGAAACATTGAACTCCCTTTATATAGATGAAGGTAACTCAATGTTCCCAATTGTGAGAATGGGTAACTGTACAATCAAGTAATACAATTTGAATAACAATATAACTGGGTAATCACTTAAAACGGGTAACTGGTCAAACTTGAAAGAGAAACTTTTGTTTCCCTTTCCTTGTAGGTTACACGTTTGACGAAGCAGAGACTAGTCTCCTTTTCTTTCGGGTCGCACATAACCTATTTGAAGGAGATCGAATGTAACTCCTGTGGTGGAAGTCACACATAACCTATTCGGAGGAGGTCGCATGTAACTTATGCGGTGGAGGTCGCATATAACCTATTCGGAGGAGGTCGCACGTAACTCCTACGGTGGAGGTCGCATGCAACCCTTTCAGATAAGGTCGCACTTAATCTTATTCATGCCACCTGACATAGGATTTTAGACTGCACAACAATTACTATTATTAATTAATATAACGCAAATTAAATAACATGGTACATAGTATAGTGATAATATGGACCCGCTAATGGGGCTCAATTGAGGGCTAACCAACCAGCTGTTACATCATATAGTTCGAAGGTGCTCCCTCGTTTTAGGGTAGGCAATGTAAGTAAGCCAACGATCTGTCACTTTTATTAATTGAAGTAGGAACTCTCATGTATATATACAAAAATGAGGAAAGGACATAAAATGATTTTTTTTTAATATATTTTTTTAAAATTGATATTTTTAGGAGATTCAAGGACGTCTTAACCTATGGTTAAGAATTTTTAGACTATTAAAAAGTTCTAAATAGTCGTTTTAGATTAGTTACTATTTAATATTTGATACTCATTTTTTTAAACATATTTTCATAAACTCATTTTATCTTTCTTGAGAAATGTAAATCATACATATTTTGTATATGAAATGTATACTATACTATATTTATTTTATTCATTTTTATAAATAATAATTATATCTAAATATTGGTACACATCTCAAAATATATACCATATGTCACGACCGAAAAACCAAGGTTGTGGCTTTTAGTAATTTTAAGTAAAAATAGTGATAAATAATAGTTTCTAAAATTTCAAAAAATTTTGAATACTTGAAATTTAAGTTTTAGTCCTCAAAAATAAGTAAATTACAAGATTTGGACAAATTTAATAATCATGATATTATCTTCCAGTTTTAAATTTCCAAGAAATTCCTCATTTTAAATTTAAAGAAAATCCTAATTAACTAGTTTAAAAAACTTTTATTAATTCACAAAGTTAATGAAACAGTTTAATTTAAAATCCTAGGTCCAATGTTCAAATAATTTACATAAAATCATTTTATTTTCTAAGTACTCAATTTAATAGTAAAAATCATCCTCGTACATCTGTTTAGTAAATATATTACTATTAGCTAAATAAATTTGACTTAGAAAAGGAAAATTGATACATAGTACAAACTAACTAATGAAGAGTTGGAACTACACGCATATACCAAGCATACTTGCCAAGTCACTAGAATAATTACCACAAAATAAATCGATACCTGAAAAAAGGAGGAAGTAGAGGGGTGAGCACATGAATGCTCAGTAGAAATTCAATTATCATTTTGAATTGATACAATTTTACCAAACCTATAAGGTTAATTCCTTTTCCAAAATCTATTTATATACCAGGTATAAAATAATTAATATTCAAAATAGTCACATATTCAAAATCAATACTAGAAATACACATTTGTAAATATCATAAATTAACCTATCCTATGGGCGTCCTATGGGCCCACACCCTCTCATCACAAACTAGAGCAACTCGTACTACGTATATTAAGTACTCTCTACCTGATAACTATCCTAAACATAGGAACACTCATGTGTCTAGCCTACTGAATCGGAGGGGCAACTAAATGCCTATACCTACTGAATAGAAATAATCAGAAAAAATCCCCGAGTAGGTTTACGGGCTATCACCAAAAGTGAGTGTACTAGTCCGCCTACTACAATACCGCGATGCCTAAGATATATCTCATGTGTAATCCTATGGTATGTACAATATGTAACAAGATATATATAATAACTATGCAGAACATAATCAAACAATGCTTTAAAACTCCACTTGATATTATTCTATAATTTACTATACCTTAGGTAGAAAATCCACTAAATTACCCAAGATCACAATTTTATAAATATATTTAGAAGTCACATAGTCCAATTCCAGAATAATCCAAAATTTTCTAACAGTTCATTAAATTATTATTTAATTCAATTTTTTCACAAAATAGTCATAATGTAATTTTTAAATTAAATTATGTATAAAACCAAGTAATTGAATCCCTACTTCAATCGAATGTCTAAATAGTGCTACGGAGCAATAGAGAAAGTTTGGCATCATTTAGGTGTCGTTTGGAAGGTTGGGCGTCATTTTCGAACTTTTAATCGATAGGTCTGAAAACTCAATTTTAAATCAAAGCCTCAGATTATGAAACAAACTTCCCCACTGAATTTAGAAAACTCAAAAATGCTAGATTAGATACATAGTTTGACCGATTCGGGCTCATATCAAACTTAGACCTACGGCACACAAAATAAGGAAATCTATGCCGTTAGATTTAGATTTTCGTGTTCGTCACTAAATATAGTCAATATATATATCAAAATTTTTGTTTTCATGAGTACATCACCAATATTAGGTTTATTTTACGATCTAACAATTAGGTTGAAAATTTAAATATAAAATTAAAATAGCTCAAAATTGATAAAAATGAAAAAATTTAATCTAGACAATATTGAGTCGAGATATATATATATTTATATATTACATTAAAGATCGTGACGAGACAAGTTGAATGAGACTGGTTTCATGGCAAATGGATGCCGGAATCAGCGTCAATGCCAAAAAACATCTGTGGCTTCTCTTCCACTTCGTCGGCTTTAGGAGGCTCAGATGACTCTGTAACCTGCAGCGATGCTTCGTCTCGGTGGCATGGTGAGGATCTGGGTAGTGACGTGGCTTAATTCGGCCGAGAAGGCCCTCGTCGGAGCAATGCCGAAAAATTGGCATTTTTCACAATGAATGAGAGAGAGAGACTCGAGAGAGGAGAGAGAGTCCGAGCTGAAAGTTTAGCTTGGCCATATGTCCAAGCTTAAATAGGCAAAAATTCTTTGCTCTTAAATCCCTCACTCAAGAATTTTTTTCATTTTAGTCCATAATATTGCACTTTAGTCCTTGATTTTTTAAAATCATTTCAGTTTAATCCAAATTCAAATTTTAAATATATTATTATTATTATTATTATTATTATTTATTTTGTATACATATTTTTAAATTTGGTCAAAAGACCAAAATACCCTTTCAAAATTTAAGGGGTTTTACATTCTTCACTCCTTAAAAGAATTTCGTCCCGAAATTCAAACACGATAGGGGTTCAAGTAAAACAAAAAGAGATAACAGCTAAAAGAGAGTAAAATACTAGTTATAGTGTGTTGGAGTTTCGAATCTAATACCAGTTATATCAAGAAGTGCGAAATATACAATTCATACTTGGTGTTAAGACTGCCAATATTCCAATGTCACACAAAGTTACATGACAAGAATGTATACAATGGGACATAGAATTGCAAGACGACTTACCAGTTGGTACAAGATGTCAACACAGAAGATTGAAAATGATGACCCCGAATTAGTAATTATTCGCAGAAGTAGTAATGCTATTCAAGATTATAAGTTGGAAACTCAATACTTCTATAATCAGAACAGTGGTTGTTAGGCACTCATACAATATAGCAGACCAAAAGTAAGGTATGTACAATATTGTCTCTAGATCACACTAAATCAATAACAAACTGTGATAATTTTATTTGTCTACAGTTAAATTTGGTCCTAAACAATCACTGAGTCCAAGGACTCTCTAATAAGATTTCTCATCAACACGAGATTATACCCAACAATGTTTCGAATGGGGAACAAAAACACTAGTGTTGCATCATACATAAGGTAGACACATCTAGAGATTAGAAACGACAATGAAAACATAATGACATAAGCCATTTACTGTTCCTCATATCGAATAAGTAGAAACCATACATACAAATCATTTCTAGTCAAGAACAAGACTAAAATCACTATTAATGGAAATCTCTAACACAAAATACTTAGCATAATAAATGTCAATAAGACCTTGTAGCCTATGTATAAAAAAATGCAAGTATTCACATAACAGATATAGTCCAAAGACTTCTCAAGTCTTTTACCCAAGGTAATATTACAGGGTATTAACTCATACCATAATTAAACCCGAAGACTTTCTAAGTCTCTTTGCCAAATTTTAATAAAAATCTCAAATCATCAATCACCTCCAAAGACTATCTAAATCTTTGGTACAGAAGGAAGTTATACAGAAATGACTCAGTACCCAATATGCAAATAAAATTATTAACAACACTACAAAATGCCAGAAATAAGGTTTAATAAAATAGATTGTCTCTACAACGATACCTATCTCCCATATAACCTCATTTCGTTTTCAAATAAAAAACAATTTTGAAAATAGTTTTGAAAACAAGTGGCACAAATATCAAAGGCCTATAGAAATAGTACATTAGTTCACAATAAGGTTTCACATTGGCCATTGATAAACCAAATCTGAACTTTAAATATTCATTTTTAAAATATAATAGCAAGAGTTCAATAATTTTTTAGGTATGTCCATGAGTAACTGATCTCAAATATCATCAATTATACTGTTATAATGATATTGTGATCCAACTCAAATCGAGTAATGAGTTACAAGTTGAATTCAATACTAACAAACTCAATGATAACTTTAATCCATTATAGATTATAATTGTCATCTCTAAAAATCCCCAAAGTTATTACAAGTAAAATATCACAAATAATACTCACTCATTTACACCAAGAGGGCATATATCGATAAGATTGAATTTTATCATTATCAATCAATCTATTTCATGTCTATCAGACGAATTCTACTTACTAAGCTAAGTAACTAGGACAAGAAGACATTTTTTCCGCTTGATAGATAGTTTATAAATTAGACTATCAAGCACTTAAAACATATCAATTTCTTTTAATTCATAGTTAAACATAATAGAAATTTTTTTAAAATTTCAAAACTTTTTCCAAAGTTTCAAACACATATCTCTACTAGATTCAAAAGTATGTCTTTTTTTTGTTAAGAAATCACATTATATAAATAATTTTCTATATTTATTATTAATGAAAAACTTTAAGTAATACACTATTAAGGGTTTCTTTAGGTTTCATAACTTTGAAATACTACACTTTGATAATTTTATTAAAAATCATTTTAAAAATCATTTTAACGATAGGAAGAACCTAGAAAGCATTTTAGAAAATAATAGAGTGTGTCAAGTATGTCTATATATATATATATATTTAACCTCACTCAATCTTTTAAAGCATGTCTACAGAAAATAATCTTTTTGTGTAGTCAATAGAATTATAATATGTACAACTCCATGAGTTTAAAAGTTTAAATTTGAATTTCAAAGAAAATAGAGTACATTTATATGCATATTCCGAATTTACTAAATAGCAGGTCGAGGCAAATTAATCCATAATCCTTATCATTTAGAAAATCCAAGTTTCATAAATTGATTAGTTTAATTTTATTTCAAAGAAGATACCACGTATAATTATACACCATCAAAGTCTCTCCAAGACTTAAGTATTTAAATGAAAAACACTTTTATTCAAAAACTTCAATAAAATATCACCCCAAGCTCCCGACACTAGGGGTTTCCAACACTTAAAAAACTAAGTTAAAATTAGTTATACAAGTACCCAATTATTCAGCTGAGGCAAATAATTCAAGGTCAATTCCACTTAGTTTACTTACCCAACGAACAAGACATTTATGGTATTCTAAGGATTTAACAATCTAATGAACACAAAAATCATGTATAACTCAATAAAGCAAGTCGCACATATAATGAGAGGTTTGGAAGAATAAAAATACCCAAATAATAAGACACATAAAGCCATTAAGACAAGATTTTACAAAAACTTTCAAAATAAGTTTTCAAAATATAAAATTTATCCATTTATACCAGGTTCCAAACAAATTAGCATAACCAATTTTTACTTTGCAAAATTCTTGTAACAAGATATTATAAAATTGACTTTTAGAAATATATGTATAAACTTCCAAGAATTTATATGTATACCACATTAAATCACACCAATGGTCCTTTAAAATACAAATTTTTTGCCTAAAGTTACCACTTAAATTTTCCATAAAAATTTTATGTTTATTTCCAAGTGAATTTGTAAATAATTTTTTTTAATTAAAGCTTTCCTTATATTCAAAATCAAGTGACAAGTTGAAATTTGGTAATTTTTTAGTAAGAGTATATATTATATTCAAAATTAGAAAAAATATTTAAGAACTTTATTTCTAATTTAATATCACTAAATTTGTAATGAGGCCCCACTAGTACCACAACTTGTTTTAAATAAATCAATTATTTAAATTTTATAACGTAGGTAATTTAGCAAACCTTAGTCTCAAAGTAGTACTTTTACTTTTTAAAGGATACAATCCTTAAAAATATAAATTTCATCTAACTAGTTGTTACTCAAAATTAAGAGGTATCTAGTTTTGTTGAAAACAATGACAATTCTTTGGTCAAAAGCAAACGTCGACCTCATTCAAAACCAAAATTGTCAACTTTGAATTTTCCAAAATTTTCAAACTAATTAATTATATCTTAAGCCTTTCTTAACTTCAAAATTAGGAAAAGTACTTAGAACTTTAGTTCATAAAAATTTCTTTGATCTAAAATATTTTCTAACTAACACTACCAAATATAACTTAGGATTACTTTGGTACCACAACTAAATTTAGTATAAATCAAGATTTTAAACTTTATAATAGGGTAATTTGATAAACCCAAGTCTCTAATAGCCCAAAAGTTTCTAAAACCATACATTCCTTGAAATATAAATCTCTTTTACCTAATTCATATTCAATTTTTTTAAAACAAAACGTTCAAAATCCCTCTAGAAGCAAACATACTACAATGATAAAATGTAAGGGTTTACGCAGTTCAAAATACGAATCAAGCATTGAAATTTCTAAAAATTCAAAACCAAATAACACAACATTAACTCTAACAAAATCCTACTAATTTAATTATTTCCATATGACAATAAAATTTTGTGAGGCTGGAAAGAAAACTTTTTAATTTGTAACCAAGTCCAGATCATTATATTAATCCATGAATGAAAAATAAAGATGAGATGACCATCAAAAAGTCCTACCAATGCATGACATAAAATTATGACAACAAACTATCAGACACTCAAACTAGTTAGTCACATAATAATAATTCCTAAGAAATTTAAATCATAACCCCACAAGCACAAATAATATTAAGTCATATCAATCAAAATACAAGATACTGAATTACTATCTTAGAATTTATGAGATTCATATAGCTTATCATAATAATAGACATAGGAGTACAAGAATGAATATCTATTTGAACTAAGGAATTTTTGACAAGAGTAGAATCATTAGTCTCGTCTCAACCTCGACACTTATGAGGCTAGAATTTTAGAGTATAACCATCCCAATGATACCACAGTTCCACTCTAGGACGGTGAACAAGAGATTCGAAATAAAATGGAGCAAAGACAATATATTTAGCCAATTATTAATTGATGTATGAGGTATTTGTCAAACACTTTCTAAAACTCTTTTTAAACACCAAAATATCACAGACAAGATCTCTGACGGATTTAAAGCCTAAAATTCTAATACCAAAACTATCACGACTGAAAAATCAAAGTTGTGACTTTTAGTAATTTTAAGTGAAAATAGTGATAAATAATAGTTTCTAAAATTTCAGAGAAATTTGAGTACTTGAAATTTAAGTTTTAATCATCAAAAGTAAGTAAATAATAAGATTTGGACAAATTTAATAATCATGATATTATCTACCAGTTTTAAATTTCTAAAAAATTCCTCATTTTAAGTTTAAAGAAAATCATAATTAACTAATTTAAATTTTTTTTACTAATTCACGAAGTTTAATGAAATAATTCAATTTAAAATCTTATGTCCAACGTTTGAATAATTTACTACAAATCATTTTATTTTCTAAGTACTCGATTTAATAGTAAAAATCATCCTTATAAATTTGCTTAGTAAATATATTACTATTGGCTAAATAAATTTGACTTAAAAAAGAGAAATTGATATAGAGTATAAACTAACTAATGAAAAGGATTGGAATTGCAAACATATACCAAGCATGGTTGCCAAGCCACTAGAATAATTACCACAAAATAAATCGATACCTAAAAAAAGGAGGAAGTAGGAGGGTGAGCACGCGAATGCTCAGTAGAAATTCAATTACTTTTTTGAATTGATGCAATTTTACCAAACCTGCATGGTTAATACCTTTTCCAAAATCCATTTATAAATCAAGTATAAAATAATTAATATCCAGAGTAGTCACATATTCAAAACCAAAACTAGAAATACATATTTGTATATATCATAAATCAACCCATCTTATGAGCTCACACTTTCTCCTCACAAACTAGAGTAACTTGTACTATGTATACTAAGTACTCTCTACCTGATAACTATCCCAAACATAGGGAGACCTATGTGTCTAGCCTACCGAATCAGATAAGCAACTGAATACCTACACCTACCGAATATGAATAATCAGAAACATTTTTCGCGTGGGTTTACAAGTGCTCACTGAAGGCGGGTGTATTAGTCCGCCTACTACAATACCCCGATACCTAAGATGTTTCTCATGTATGTTCTTATGGTATGTACAATATGTAATAAGATATATACAATAACCATGAAGAAGAAGATAATCAGACAATACTTTAAAACTCTACTTGATATTATTCTGGAATTTACTGTACCTTGGGTAGGAGATCCAATAAATCACCCAAGATCACGATTTTATAAATATGTTTAGAAGTCACATAGTCCAATTCCAGAATAATCCAAGATTTTGTAACAGTTCGTTAAATTATTATTTAATTCACAATTTTTCACAAAATAGTCATAACGCAAATTTTAAATTAAATCATGTACAAAACCAGGAAATTGCACCCTTACCTTAATCGAGTGTCCAAATAGTGATACTGAGTTATGGATAAAGTTTAGCATCGTTTAGGTGTCGTTTGGAAGTTCTAGTGTCATTTTCAAACCTTTGATCAATAAATTTGAAAACTTGATTTTAAATCACAGCCTCCGATCATGAAACGGATTTTACCACTGAATTCAGAATACCCAAAAATGCTAGATTAGATATATAGTTTGACCGATTCGAGTTTGGATCAAATCCAGGCCTATGATACGCAAAACGATGAAATCTAAGCCATTAGATTTAGATTTTCGAGCCCGTTACTAAATATAGTCACTATATATATGGGCACCAATCTAGTAGGTATTTTTTTTTTTTACCCATGCATAGGTATCAATTTAGCCAATGAAAATTTAGCATGCATATTTTTTTATTGTAAAAAGTAAGAGAGAGAAAGAGCATTAATGATGCACGTCTTTTCATGCACTTCATTATAGTCATTGGATCACCATTAGATGGTGATCCAACGGCTAAAAAAAAATACATACCCATAGGTAAATAAAAGAAATACCTATTGGATTGGCAACCTATATTTATATATATTTATATATATAAGCACCAATCCAGTAGGTATTTTTTTTTTACTTATACATAAAAATTAATTTGACCAATGAAAATTATTTTTTTATTGTAAAAAGTAAGAGAGAGAAAGAGCATTAATGATGCACGTCTTTTCATGCACTTCATTATAGTCATTGGATCACCATTAGATGGTGATCCAACGGCTAAAAAAAAATACTTACCCATAGGTATTTTATTTTTTTACCTATGCATAGGTATCAATTTAGCCAATGAAAATTTAGCATGCACATTTTTTTATTGTAAAAAGTAAGAGAGAGAAAGAGCATTAATGATGCACGTCTTTTCATGCACTTCATTATAGCTATTAGATCACTGTTAGATAATGATCCAACGGCTAAAAAAAAAATACCTACCCATAAGTTAAAAAAAAATACCTATTGGATTGGCAACCATATATATATATATATATATATATATATTTATATATACGACGTTAAAGGTCGGGACGAGATGATTTGAATGTGACCAATTTCACAGCGCGAATGGATGCTAGAATCGATGTCAACGCCGAAAAATGTCTACAGCTTCTCTTCCACTTCGCTGGCATTAAGAGGCTCAAATGGCTCTACAACATCCGGCGGAGTTTCGTCTTGGTTGCACGATAAGGATTTGGGCAATGGCGCGACTTATTTTATCCGGGAAGGCTCTCATCGGAGCAACATTAGAAAATCGACATTTTTTGCTGTGAATGAGAGAGAGAATCGAGAGAGACTCGGGAGAGGAGAGAGAGTCTGAGCTGAAAGTTTAGCTTGGCCACGTGTCCAAGATTAAATGGGTAAAAATTCTTTGCTCTTAAATCCTTTACTCGAGAATTTTCTCATTTTAGTCCACAATATTGCATTTTAGTCCTTAATTTTCAAAAATCACTTTAATTCAATTCAAATTCGAATTTTAAAGATATTATTATTATTATTATTATTATTTATTATATATATTTTAAATTCGGTCAAAAGACCAAAATTTCCTTTCAAAATTTAAGAGGTTTTACGTTACAGGTATAAATTTGCACTGCAAATGTAAAAATCTACATTATAAATTGTGCATACTCATATTTTACAGATAATATATATATATATTTATATATATATAACTAAGTATTTTTTAAAAGAAAATAACATGGATATTTTTGAAATATAATGCACAAAACAGGTACTAAGTGTAAATTTATGAGAAAATTGAGCTCCTCCGAAGTGAAATCAGTAATTACTCACGCTAGATAGCGCAGTACTTGTGGAATTCAAATTTGTGTTTTAGTTTCGGAATTTCAATTTTTTGAACGGCTAATGAATAAATCACACATTGTAATAGAAATAGGCATCTCAATTTTTGAACAACTAAATAAATGAGACATTGTAATAGAAATAGTAAATTTAAAAATTGATTAGACAATTTTTTTTTAATTTTAAAATATTATTGTAATAAAAGACCTTAAATTCGATAATCTTTTCACAGAAACTATGCATTTACGGAAATGTCAAATTAAAACTTGAGTTTAGATTTTTTAATTAATTATTTCCTTCAAGTTTTAACACCTATCAACTCTACGCCTATCAAATCAAGTAAACTTGGGAAAGCAATAAAATGAGATAATTTCCTTAAAAGAAAATTAAAACATGAAACTGCCTTAACTGAAATAGAATGAAATTCAAAATGAAATGAAAATAAAACTAAATTTGGAAGATCAAAGCATGACGTACATAAATGATTGCGGGTAGAGCTCGATAGGTAGCCACAGCAGTCTCTAATGTTGAGGTATAGAATTCAATTCCCCAACCTCAATGTAAAAAAAAAAAAAAAAAATGTACATAAATATTGAGATTTCTAGAGTTTTTTCTTCAAAAATAAAATCAATTACAAAAGTACGGTACTATAAAAATAATATAATTTTGTATGGTGTACGAATGGTATTTTTGAAAATATCTGTCAAGTGTCAAATACACGGTCGCAATATTATAAAAGCTGCCAACTTTCTTTACAATCTTTATTTAATAAAATAATTCATAAAATACATGAAACTTTCTTGGTCCAGTGGTTAAAAGGGCCTCTCTTATCCTCTAGGCTGTAAGGGTTCCAGGCCTATTTTGTTTTTTTTTCTTCACTTTCCTTTTATTCTTTTATTTATTTTATTTTTCCCATAACCCATTTAGTTACTAATTTTTTTATTACTATTTATTAGTTTTTCTAATTAATTATTACTAATTTAGTTAATAGCTTCTTTTATTGGTTACCTGTTATCTTTAACCAGTTTGGTTCTTGTTAACATATATCAATTTTGTCAATAGTTATCATTTACAAAACTTGGTTGCCAATGCTAGACTAGTTACTGATAACTAGCAATTAATTTGGTATCAGTTATAAGTTTAGTTATTTTTTTCTTAACCAATTTAGTTACTAGTTTTTAGTTGATCTAATTTTCTAGTATCAGTAACTAATTTTATCATTAATTACTTTAGTTTCTTTGGCTACTCTTTACTGGTTACTAGTTTCTCTAATTATCTCTAACTAGTTTAGTTATTAATTATTTTAGTTACTAATTATCAATTTTATTAATAATTACCATTTACAAGTTTTGGTTAGGAATACAAGACTAGTTACTGATAATTAGTAATTAATTTTCTTGCCAGTTATTAATTTTTTTAAATTAATTTGATTATTAGTCACTAGTTACTAGTTGATCTGGTTATTAGTACTAGTAACTAATCTTATTATTAGTTATTATAGTTTTTTTTGGTTATTGGTTACAAGTTTCTCTGATTGTGATTATCTCTGACCAGTTTAGCTATTGATTATTCTAGTTATCGATCATCAATTTTGTTAATAATTACCATTTATAAGACTTTATTATGAATGCAAATCTAGTTAAAGGTAACTAGTAACTAATTTAGTGTCCAATTACTAATTTAGATAATTTTTTTCCTTAACCAATTTAGTTACAAGTGACTACTTATTAGTTGATTTGGTTACTAATACCAATAACTAATCTGATTGTTAGTTACCAATTTCTTTTGTTACTAATTACTCGAGTTACTAATTATCACTTTAATTATTATAAGACTAGTTATCAAACTAGTAGCTACTTATAAAGACTAGTGACTTGTTACTGATTAATTTAGCTATCAATTACAAATTTAATGACTAATAAATTAGTGGTTACTGGTTACAAAATAGACGGTTTTACTTCACTAAAATAATATTAGAATTCACTTGCACAATAAATTTTTTTTTTTGATACAATCATCGATTAGGATCTTCTATCTACCTAATTATGATTCCAAATAGTATCATTGAAGCACAAACGCAAGTACTTAAAGCTAAGTACAATTTTACAACATGATGCTACCAAGGCAACTTCATAGTAATCTTCTTCGCAGGGAAATCCCCATTCTCAGATCAGAATAAGGAATAATGGGCCCTAAAGAGTTTGTCTCGTTAGCTGCCACCAACATTGCTTCGTCCAGTTCCTTGAGAGATTTCACAGACTTAACCCATCAAATTTTTCGAAAGAACTGGTAAAGAGATCTACACAGTTTGTCCATTTGATGGGTGCAAGCTCCAGAACCCATTTTATTTTGAAATCTAGGATAAAAATGCAAAGCAGATAGATAAACACCAACTAAAAAAAAAAAACAATATGAGAAACGGATTATTATTATAATAGCAGTTCGATGAATAGAATTAAAATAAGGTTGAGTATAAATTTCACAACCTATTTATCACCAAAATGACACCAAATAAAATAAAATAATAAAATAATCTTCAAAACATTTATAACATTATCTTCGGTGAAAAGACAATTATCTCATAAAGTTAATTCTTACTTGAAAATTGGAAAAATAAATTGGGAGCAACCTAAGAACTAGAGTAACATAAATGAATCCAACGAATATATATATATATATATATATATATGGTTCTCAGTATAATATAGTAGGTATTTTTTTTTATTCGTGGATTATTATTTAATTGTGATTTAATGATTATAATAAAATATATAAAAGATATGTATTATTAATATTAATATTTTTTTATTTTTTAATATAAAAATATATGAAAAAAAATTTGATTGATGAAAATGATACTTTTGTAAGCCAAAGGAGAAGCAAGCTCGACGGCCAAAAAAGAGAGAGGCCAAAAAGTAGAGACAAAGAAGAGAGTACTGGGGGTGAGATGTTGAATTCACCAAAGATTGAGATATGTAAATTAGAAGGAAAAGTGAAAGTGGTATTTTTCTAAAATGTACCGTATATTTGTTTTTTTTTTTTTCTTAAAATGTCGTTGTCTTCCTAATTTCCTCTTAAATTTATACTAAACTTAGTTTATAGTTTGGACTACCGTGCAATTCTCATCTTTCCGGAGTTCTCTCTGTGATCCCCATGTTTTGAAAAGGAGCAGAGAAGACATGATTCTATCTATTCTTTTGTGCCTGGTGAAAACGCAATCTCTCTTATTTTAAATATCCAAAACAAACTAATTAAAAAAAGAAGGCAATCACCCTTTATAGAATTTATTGTCTCCCTTAATGGGAGTTCTTTTCACTTCCGGAGTCTATTATCTCCCCGTGATGGAGTTTATTTCAGTCCTTTTGTGGAGTTTTTCTCTTTTATGTATATTCAATTTGATATCATTTCTATTTTAACAACATCCTCCAATTCCACCGGTTTTGATGTTTGCTTCTCCCAAATCCCCTTTTGAGTTCCTCGTTTTTCTTAATCCAATAATATTATTATTCAAGCATTAATAAAAATACCAATAATATTATTAGTCCGACAATAATAAAGTATTTTTTGAAAAATGAATTCTGAAAAATGAGGAAACAATGATCTTTACAAAGCATTTTGGACCAAGTGTTTTAAATAGTACACTTATAATCCTATTTAATATAGTTATTTGTTCATATCTGAAGATAAATACAATTTTTTTTTTTGCATATACTTATTATATTCAATAGAAAAAAAAAGGCAGAAACATGCAATTATCTCCTTTTATTTTTATATATCACAAATTTTTTGAATATGAATAAATAAATAATAATAAAATAAATTTAACTGACTATCCCTAAATTTCTCCGAATAATACTCTCAACCTATCAACGATCGTATGTTCAAATAATTTGCCATGATTGTCATTATGTCATAATGGATCTTCTACCACTCGCCCCTTAGCCTCTCTCTCCTTGCACTGCCCATGTGCCTTAAAGCGATTGGCTCCGATTGCTAATAAGAAGAACGAAAAAGAGAGATTCGTAGATGTCTTCCTTCTGTAAAAATAGGCAAATAGGTGTTTGACAATCCTTCAAGTGATTCAATTATGATACCTGCAACAACTTTGTAAAACATGGAGGGATTAAACATGAAAGTAAGAGTTTGAGCATGAGGGACTTGTATTTGGGCTCTTCTATAGATTAGAGATATTAATCATAAATCTTTAATTTTTAGAGTTGGATGTATTGACAATATTTGTTATTGTTGAATGCAATTTTGCTTATTTTTCTTTTTTTCTTAACGTCTCATTCAACTGGTATCATTAAGTTTGACTATGATAGCCTTAAGATTTGAGAATTAGTTTATTATTGGAAGAATTTTATCTTCCAATTTAATCTATTATTGTAAAATATTCTTTTTATAATGATAAATTTATTATCTCAAAGAAAAACTTAATTTCTAGTTTATTTGGATCTTAATTTTGATAGAAGGAAATTTTGAATTTCATTGTCATTGAAATATATATATATATATATAAAGCTATAAGTGTAAGGATTATTATTATGATTTGAATAGTTTTAAAAAAAGATAATATTATTTTTATACTTTAAATTTCGATGGTTTTGTAAAATTTAAATTTTCATCTTAGATATTATCAACATTAATTTTCTAATTTATTGAAAGATTTTAACAAATTCATATCTTTTGTAAATTAGATGCCAATTTTGATTAATAAGATTACTAAACTACCCTTTAAAGTTAACTACAAAATCTAAAACAAAATATATTTGAAATTCTAAAGAATCCGAATAAAAGAACCTTTGAAAAAAAAAAGAGACCCTTCTTCTCTTCATCTTCTCCGTCATCCCTCTCCATCTTCAGCTTCACTTTCTCTCCCACCCACCCTTCCTTCCTCCCTCCCTCTCTTCCTCCCTCGAACTTGGTAGTAGATATGGCTTGCTGAATCGAGTGATTCAACTACAGGCTTGGAGAATTGGTTTGGGTCCTATTCCTCGGCAAAATGGGAGATTAGGGAAAGATCTCTCTTTTTTCTTTGTTTTTTTTTTTTAATCTTTTAAATCTAGTAGGTAGTGATTGGGTTCTGGTTTGCAATTCTTATATGTATTGATATGATATTGAGATTTGCTTTTGATTGTTGATTTGAATCTCGATTTGGAGTAAGTATATATCTATATTTTGCGTGAAATAAATTTCAAGTGGATTTTCTGGGAAAATTTTCCAATGGGATTTTCTATTTGACCCTAACAACCGAAAACAGAAGGTGGGTTCTTGATTTTGGAATGATTTTGACAAATCAGTTTTGTTCAAATAAGAGAAAGATCAGTTGCGTTGGGATTTTCTTACGAAAACGGGGAAAATGCAGTAGCTTTCTACATCGTTGTGAACTCCATTCAAAGCATTAGGAAGGGCTTCGATGTGTTTAACAAAATCCGAAACCTAAATTTTTAGGTATTGATTGATTTTTTCTTTTGAATATTATATTTGTTATTTACCATCTGTAGGTTTTTTTTTTTTTTTTTTTTCTTGTTCGTGTCTCTCGATGTGGAATTTTTCAAACACTATTCCGGTAAATTCTTCTCTCTATTTAGCAGTTTGAATTGTGAGAATACCACATTTTAATTTGATTCCTTCTTTGAAACTTGAGTGCACTTAATTAAATTTGGAATTTGACAAAGACGAAGCCAAAAAGTCACGTGATCCTTTTGTAATTACTTTTGGAGTTGCAGGTAGAATGAAATGGTTTGTATCGATCAATAGCATGATTTTTGTTTCGTTCATATATATATATATATATACATATGTCCTATCAATTTTTTTATTTGAATATTAATTTTAATTCGTGTATCTAGACTTTTCAAAGAGTACTTGCGGAATAATAAAATTTTGTGGGGTCAAAATTAGGATTTGACCGAAACAGGTATAGATTTGTTGTAAATTTGAAATCCAAAAGTTAATATTGAGTATATCCAAAAGGAAGAGTTAAATTTTATAAAACATTAAATGCAAAGTATGAAATTGATATTATCCTAAAAAATAATAATAAATATATATTATTTAATAATTTATTTTTTATTATGAGAAAATGTGTATAATGAATTTTATTTAAGTAAAATAATATTTATAAATAAATCACAAAATCACTTACTAGTTAGTTTATATATATATTTATATATATATGTATATATATTATTAAAAGAATTTTTGTGATCAATTGCAAGAGTAACGCGGTTATCAGGAGATTCAAAACTTAGTAGAAAGAGAAACTTGGTAGAAAGAAGTTTATAAATTATTTTATTTTATTTTTATAATAAATAATAATCATTAGTTAAATTTTATTTTAAAATAAATAATTATAAAAAATAAATAATTACAAATAGTAATACTATCAATAATCTCTTTATCAACTTTATTGTCGGATATCCTATTTATTCATTGATACGAGTTCTTTTCATTTTTTTTTCAAACAGTTAAAATTGATGACTTATCTACTTGATTATTTTATTTGAAAAAGTAATTGTAAGATATAGTTTGTGTGTGAAAATGGTTAATTAACTAAAACAAACAAAAAGACGAGAATTTTATTGTGGTTCAGCCCCAAAAAAGATAAACCTACGTCCACTATTTTTCACTATTTTTTGGAGAATTACAAGAACTCAAAATTACAACCTGTCTTCCGGAAAGAGGAAGCAAGAGTTTAAAAGGTTTTTCCAAAAATTCCCCCCAGAAGAATCCTCCATCGAAACATTAAACTCCCTTTATATAGGTGAGGATAGCTCATTGTTTCCCAATTATGAGAATGAGTAACTGTATAATCGGGCAATATAATTTTGAGTAACAATATAACTGGGTAATCACTTAAATGAGATGACTGGTCGTTCTTTAAAGAGAAACTTTTGTTTCCCTTTCTTTGTAGGTTACCCATTTGACGAAGTTTAGTCTAGTTTCCTTTTCATTCTGGTCGCACTTAACTCTTTCGGAAGAGGTCGCACTAACTTATGTGGTAGAGGTCGCATATAACTCTTTTGGAAGATGTCGCACTAACTTATATGGTGGAGGTCGCACGTAACTCTTTCGGAAGAGGTCGCACTAGCTTACTCATGCGACCTGCCACACACTTGGTCAACTTTTCCCTTTATGGTATTGACCAACATACAGGATTTTAGACCGCACAACAATTGCCCCCCAGCTCCATTAGTTCTTTAGGACAAAATGGAGCTTCCTTCTAATGTAAGTGCGAGCTTAAAAAATGCGATGTCATGACCTAGACTTGAGACCCTTAAAGAGTCGCCAGATCTCAAATCTCACATTTTTCATGATCACGCGCACCTTTTTTTGACAGATGAAATCACGTGTTACCTTTTCTAAGAAGAATAGCAAAACTCGAGGAGACTTAATGATAGCGATGATGCCAGCTGTCGTCTTAAATCGAATCGTTTTAAATTTTGAAAAGATACCGATTTAATTTCGGAAAAATCAAATCCCGCGTGAACTTCGGCCTTTGGATCTGAAAATTAAATACCTTAATCTACGGCTGTGATTTGACGATGCTCGAGGTATATATATATATATATCAATAACTGATCCGCCTCCTCTTCAAAAAAAACCAATCGTATGCTATTTCTCTCTAAACCCGAAGTATTCATAGAGAAATCCTTCTGGTGTCGTTCTATTTCCCAGCTCACACAACTTTGTCATCTTCTCCGACGAAGTTATCATCACAATCCTTCGAACGTCACTTGGTCCTTCCGTCTTTGAAGAAAAGTTAGTAGATATCCTCTCTCTTGTTCTTCGATTTTTCCAGAACTTCTTATTTACAGATCCTAGAATAGAAAATAGAAACAAACTGTAGAACCTAAATACTAGAGGCTAAATATTCTGAACATAAACCTATCCCGTATTCGGATAGACTGTAAAATGGAAATTTTTAGATCCCATTCGTTGGTCTATAGATTCTTCTTTTAGATGACTGACAGAGATGAACTCATGAAAGAGTTTTTATTTTTTTTTAACGAACTGCTCGAACGATTTTTATGAATCAGTAGATCGATTAGAAAAAATTTGATGAGTAGCTTGTTGATACAATCCTAGGATGAGACCACAAAACTGCTCGCATAGGACTAAATCCATCCATATTTCTTTTCAGATGTCTAGTAGTGAGGATTTTAGGGAAGGGAATGCATTCTCAGGAGAATATTCCAATACCAGTGGTAGCTCCATAAACCTCAAAGATTATATTGAGCCAGAACCCGAAGTTGAGATAACCAGGGTCAGGCAAAGTAGTCCTTGCATAGGTGACCTACCTCAAGACCAATGGCCCCGACATATCAGATATGCCTATGCATTCGCAATGGGTTACCAATATGTAGAGGGAGACTGGTCATGTACTAACATAAGGACAAGCTGCACCACGAACAGGCTCAGCAAAATCTTGTGCAACTACAAGATTACCATCCCCTTTCGTCTTCCCATGAAGTTCAATCGACCATATACACTACCTCGCGGAATTGCTCTATTCTCCAAAGCAGTTCTCAAATGCAAGGTCCACCTTTCACTTCATCCTTATATAAAATCCATCGTCGACTATTATAGAGTCATTCCTTTTCAACTAACTCCAAACACTTATAGATACATGGTAAGTCTGTATATACTATACCATAAATTAGGCTTAGAAACCCCTACACGTGAAGAGTTCGCTTGGTTTTACCAAGTGAAATCAAACCCGTCAGATTTTGGCTTCTTTTATGTGAGCAAGTGGTCTAACCAGGCAATAAAAACTATCTACAGGGTTCGCAATAACATGGGAAAATGGAAAAATCCATTTTTCCACTTTGACTATGCGGATAACGGCTTCTTTCAGAATCCTGGTAGGTAGCTTTTCAATTTATCACCTTCTCTATATAATCATATTTATTCTGATCGCACTCGTATGTCATCGTAGATAACAGGGATCGACCCAGACTTTCCAAAGATCAGCTCGCAAGGGTGTACAGAATCAACGACCTTCCAATTGGGGAATTCGATTGGAAAAAGCTTGGGACTTCCAAGAACTTGATCGCTTACAGTTTGCTTCCAAAGGGAGCCGCGTTCCCTGATCCCGCCGTCCGTTCGTCCAGACCCCCGAGCTCGAAAAAAAAGAAGCCGAGGAAGCAGACGGAAAAGAGTGCATCGTCTTCCAAACCTAGGAAATGAAAAACACCTACCACCCCCACAACTTTGGAACCATTATCGCCAGAAACAACATCACCACCAGCTTCTCAACAACAAGAAGGTAATTATATATATATATATGTATACATATTTTCATCATTATCGTATTATGTCACCTCGCTTGCTGATACATCTGTACAGAGATGGTTATTGGTAGCAGACTACGAGCACCACCTTCCTCTCTGGGGTCCATGGCAAAGTCCAAGATGCCAGAGAGCATACCTCCATCATCATTGAAAGGGAAAGAGAAGGTCGACACTTTCAAAAAATGAAAAGTCGCCTTCGAGGATACCCCGACAAGCTCGCCTCCTCCACAGTCTCAAACTATGAGCCATCCTGAACCATCCAAGGAGACTGCCACCTCTTCGAAACCAAACTAGTTTGATAAAGATGACAAGCTCTTCGCACTCCTTAATCAACTACCAGAAAAGGCTGGTATGAGCGCAGCCTTTATTGATCACTTCAATTCCAAAGAGGGCTAGGAGAGGATGAAGTGACGATCTGCCAAGGTTGCCTTCGGTTCTGCGATGAGGATATTGGCAAATGTAAGTACTTTTTTTTTTTAAATGCATTTTTCTGGTATTGATGTATTATATTTTTATACTGCTACAGCTGCTGTCCTGATGTATGACCCAGTACTCGAGTGTTTGGAGAAGGCCGAAAAAGTCGACGAGATAACTCAAGCATTCGAGGACTCAGAGAAAGCTCGCGAGGAGGAGAAAAAAGCTTTCGATTTAGAGAGGCAGCAGCTGCTCTAAGGTCTGGCCAAAGAAAATTTCGGAAAGGAGAAGTTCGAGAAAAAAATTAAAGAGCTTGAAAAGACTATTTCCGAGTATCCGGACCGCATGAAGGAGGTGACAATAGAGGCAGCTCACAAGGTTGTTAAAGAGTTCAAGGCTACTGAATGAATGAATGCTTTCCTTATTAGACGTTTATTCCTGCAAAACAATCAACACACTAAGTTGTAATATAGAAGATAATTAATTTAACTAAGTAGTCAATCACTAAGTGACTGATCAGTATGCTATTGCGATTTGAATCCAACACACTTAAAATGGTTGTGTTAGGATAGGTTAGGTCGCTTAAGAAAATAGCAAGTATGAGTGACGCAAACTCAATACTGTTTTTCAAAAGTTCCATGAAAAAATGTAAATATAGCAATATATCACATCGAACAATGAACGTTTTACTTAGTTACTTTGTTGTTTGAGGAGGAAAATTGTGTAATACAACACACTACGGTATGAAGCGAGGAGAAAATCCTAAGATTTTAAGGAATTTTATATATTTCAACGATCTAAAATTCCGACCCCTCTAAATGGACGTTTTACATAGTCCCTTAGGAAACAAGTAGGAGATAGTAATCTGATCCCACTACCCCCCGAGTCTTATGATGTTCGAAGACTGCCATAAAACTATAAAAAGTACCAAATCGAATAATCGATGAGGAGACACCCTTATTGATGATGACGAATGACGACCAACGAATGAAGATTACGAATGACGATTAACGAATGATGATCAACGAATGACGATTAACGAATGACGAATAAGTAGATCCTTATTGATGAATGACGAAAACATGAAATATACATGAAAATTTACTGATAATATCGACGAAGTTGTTCCGCATTCTAGACATGCTCGATCTTTTGTCCGCCAGTGCGAGCTAACTTATATGTTCCAGGTCGAATAATGACATCAATAACATACGATCCTTCCTAAGAGGGTCCAAATACTCCAGTACTGTGCTCTTTATTATTAGGTAAGAATTGCCGAAGAACAAGATCACTAACTTCAAACCCTCTTCGACTGACTTTAGAGTTATAATATCGAGCAATGTGCTGTTGATATGATGCGACTCGAAGCTGAGACTGCTTGCGCCTTTCTTCTAAAAGATCGAGCTCAATCCTTATTAGTGTTTTGTTGCGATCTTGCTCGTAAGTTGATTGTCGTAGAGAGCTCGCACCAATTTTAACTGGAATCATTGATTCATATCCGTAAGCTAAAGAGAATGGACTCTCTCCAGTAGTTTTTTATTGAGTGGTGCGATAAGCCCATAACACTTCAGGGAGTACCTCTGGCCAAGCTCCTTTATGCTCTTCCAACTTTGTCTTTATATTGTGTTTAAGTATTTTATTTATCGCTTCGACCTGTCTATTGGCTTGTGGATGAACAACAGCAGAGAAATTCTTCTTGATATCTAAGTTGTTACAGAAGTTACGGAACTCGTCACAGTCAAATTGTTTCCCATTATCAGAAATTATAGTATGTGGTATTCCATAACGGCAGATTATAGATTTGTAAACAAAATCTATCATCTTTTTTACGGAAATGGTACTCAAATCTTCAGCTTCTATCCACTTAGTGAAATAATCGACTGCAACCACTATATACTTCAACCCACCTCGCGCCAATAGAAGTATTCCGATAATATCAATTCCCCATACTACAAAAGGCCATGGACTGGCCATTGGAGTAAGAGGAACGAATGGCATTCTTGGAATAGTTGCAAATCGTTGGCATTTGATACACCTCCTAGTAAATTCCATCGTATCCTTCTTCATGGTCAGCCAAAAATACTCTTGTCTTAGAATCTTGTTCGCAAGTGCCTGCCCCCTGGAATGATTTCCGCATATTTCTTCGTGAATCTCCCTCATAATGTAGTCCGCTTTTTCTTCATCGACACATAACAATAGCGGCGCACTAAAACTCCTTCGATAAAGCTTCTCGTCATAGATAACCTAGCGAGCTACTTTCATTCGAAGTCACTTTTTATCGTCTTTGTTTTTGAGGAGATCGCCATTTTGTACATACTTCATTATAGGATCTATCCACGATGATTTTTTATCAACTGTTATAGCTATTTGGGGCTCTGCATCGATACTTGGTTTGGTAAGAAACTCGATAGGGACCACCTTTAGTAATTCGGCCTCTTTTGTAGAGGCGAGTTTAGCTAGGTCATCTACCCGAGTATTCTTAATGCGAGGAAGAAGCTGAATATTATAGGCAGTGAATGTCGAGAACAATCTTTGTACCTCCTGCAAATAAGCCCTCATTCTCTTTCCCCTTGCTTGATATTCGCCATTTACTTGACAAACAACTAGCTGAGAATCACTATAAACCTCAATTACTTCGATCTTCATTTCTTGTGCGAGCTTTAGCCCGACTATCAGTGCTATTTGATGCTGGAAATTTGAAACGAAGTGCACAATGAATATTATGCCCTTCAGGACTGATTAGTATTATGCCTGCACTAGCTCCATATTCGTTTGACGATCCATCGACATAAAACTTCCACATTTTGGAGGCTTTTCGATTACTTCTGTAGGAAGATTGACATCATACGTGAATTCCGTAATGAAATCTATAAGAGCTTGCCCTTTGATCGTCGTGCGAGGTTCTAATAGTAAGAGAAGTGAGTCTATTACACTTAACGTCATATGAACCTTTAAAGTTTGTTTGAAAGATTTTCCATGCTTTCTTTGTAGTTTCACATGAAGAAACTAGCTTAATTTTCTTTGTATCACACTCATTAAAAATGACAAGTAGAGTCTTGGTGTTGTAGCTTGCCAACAAATCATCTTGAGGGGACCAATCAATTTCTGACTTCAATAAAACAATTCTATCATCAACTTTGACTATAGGATGAGACCAACCTATAAGAATAGATCTCTAGGCTTTAATATCCAAAACTCAAATAAATGCTTTTATCCTGGATTTCTACTATGGATAGTTAGTGTTGTCTAATAATGGTGGACTAGTTATTAAACCTCCTTCATTCAAGAAAAATATACTAATAAAATAGATCAAAAAATTCCAAAATCTCACTAAAAAATTAGTGACTCTGCTTTGCTACCAATTGAAAGATCTATTTTAAGTATTATTAAATAATTAAATAATTGATTAAATTAATAATTAATTAATTATATTATAATACGTATATGAAAAGTTGTAGTAATAACTAGTGAACAAGAAGAAGAAAATAAAGAATGAACATGAGATATTTTTAATGTGGTTCAGACTTCTCCTACTCTACAAGGCCATGCCCAGAGATTAAACAAATTAGTATAATAAAAAAATTACAAACACCAATTGACTAATGCAATAAAAGACTCTTTTTTAATTATCGCAATATGTTGTAACAAATAACTCTACAATTTTCGTTTAGCGAGCTCCCCTCGACTTATTAATTCTTCATATGTGAACTCTTCTTGCTCGTTTGGATCTATCTCCTCCCGAAGATATGATGTTCTTCCTCCTTAAAAACAAATTCACTCAACCAAGAAACCTAGAAAACTTACCAGCTCTCTAAATTTCACAATGGTAATAAAATAACTCCATACCTTAGAAATAAAAGCTCTCTCAAAGAGTATTTTCTCTCAAATGAAGTGCATACAAATTCTTTGGACTTACTGAGTTTTTATAGATGAATTTCCAATCTCAATCTCGTGCTTTCCTAGTGTGAATAGGCTAAAATGGAGAAAGGAATTAATTCCACAAAATCTTTTGTTATTCCTTATTTAGACAATCAGAAAGTAGTTGCAACAACTTTTATGAATTGTCCTTGAAAAATATTTAGGTATATTGAGGAAAGTTCTCTATAAATTTAGCTCTTCTTGAGCAACTGAAATCTCTTATTTATACTTATTATTATTTTTCTTAAAGACATGATTTCATAATAAATAAAAATTAATCAATCAAGAGAACTTTCCTGAAAAACACAGATTTGTTGCAATGGATCATATCAGCAAATCTCAATAAATTAGAAAAATAGGTTACTATAGTAAGTAGAAAGATATTAATTAATTTAGTGAGAAATAAATTAGCACTAAAATGAACAAAATATTACCTTGATTCTACTCATACACCTGTCCCAAATCATAGATTAAGAATTGAAATAATAATGAGCAGTAATTAAGAGAAGATTAAGTTATATACGGAAACTTAATCAAAGAGACGATGAGATAGAAGATCTTAATCATTTTAATTCAGCTGGTCACGAAAATTCATTATTAATAATGTCTATCATCCTTCTAGAAATATTCAATAGGGAAAATTAGGCCAAAAAATGTAAGTACAAAAAGTGTTCAAATTTGGAATTTTGGCATGCATAAATCCGTGATGTGTGATCCCAAAAATTTATTGCAATAAATTTTTTACAACATCAGTAGACATGTTATAATAATTTGTTAAGTTTCTCATACTTGAGTTGATAGCTTTTGCCATTTGATTGCCAACACCTTGGATCTAACATTTATTTTCTTCTTTTTGTTTTGTGACTCTTTTTCGACCAGATTTTCCTTAAATTTTCTTCCCCAATTCATGATATATTGCTAATAAATTTTGTTAATACATTAAATATATTTAGACTTGAAAATGATAAACAAACCCCGAGAAGTTCAAACATATGTTTTTAAAAAATAATTAATAAGTAGAATTAAAGTTGAATTTCAAAATAAAATTTATTTTTCCAAAAAAAAAAATGATAGAATCTAAATTAAGAATATTATTTTTTAAATAAATAATATATTTTAATAAATGCCATATTAGTAGGTAAACATCTGTGTCAATAATAGTATTTAATTAATTTACTAATTTTGATGCTAATAAATAGCACTAATTTTTTTTGTCAGTTACCAAACTGATCACAACAATTGGATATAGATTTAATGACTAAAGTTATTGTAACCATCTATGGGTAAATACTATTATTGCCATTTAAACTAGACCCTTATACATATATATGGGAATGAGTATAATAAGGATTATTTTAATTCTCTATCGATAGAAAAATTAATTTTGATATTTAAATTTTAATATAATAGTTATAATTAACTATATTGAAAAAGGTTTTAGCATGAATTAAATGATAGCATTTATAATTATAACTATCAGATTGAAATACGGCAGTCAAAATTGAATTTTTTATTGAGAGGAATAAAAAAATTAA
>JXTB01000008.1:1124869-1154309 GCA_002914805.1 Parasponia andersonii
ATATATGGTGGCAAGAAGACCAACCTCCAACATTTGGAGTTCTTTGAAAAGCTTTTCTTAGAATGTTATCATTATGCGAACTGAACAAATTTGCTTTAAATTTGAGTTTCTAAATGCTAAAAAGATTTTTTTAAAAAATAAATTTCGACCTGAATCAATTAGATTAGATTCGATTTTTAGTAGAAAATTAAGACGAAATTTGATGTTGAAGACGATGAATGGACCTTCACATGGAGAAAGAAGTGAGTTATAATTTTTGTTTTTGACCGTTCGACTACATACGATGAAAAGGAGAATGAAATCATTACTAAATTCATTTGGAGAACGAAGAGAGAAAGTGAAACACTCAACAGTCATACATAAAGAGTGTAGAAGGGTTGGGAATACAAGGGTTTTTAGATAATTTCGTAGGAAATACGACATTTTTAATGAAATTATTGAAAAAAAATGGCCTTTTATTGTCAAAGAGACATTAGTTGTCTCATTTTGGGTAAATTCCTCTTAAATTTGTACTATATATATATATATATTCTTTTTTTGACAACGATTAATATCTTTAATATTTAAAATCATGATCACTAATAATATTAGTGATATAAATTTATGTGCATGACAAGGATGCTTCTCTATTATCTCTCGCTACCATGTGCTCATCGCAATTCGATCTGAAAGGGTGGCAACTTCCTTTGTTCGCCAGCTAATTATAAGCCGATGATTTAATATCAGCTAAGCAATTTTTGTGCGTTGGCTTTGGGTCTTAAGTCTCAACCATCTTTATTAGCTTAACTTCCTGTCTCGGTCGTCCGAATATATGTACATATATATATATATATGTATATATATATATATATATGTATGTCAGTAATTAATATATGACTTCTAGAACGCTCAGTTCTGAATATGTGATTCTGTTGCATTCTCATTTCTCAACCACTGATGGATCCAAAGTCATTTCTTTGAGACACTTCAGCATCTTTAAATTATTGACTTCTGATGTGTACATGATAGACATTAATGCACATATATGTCGTGTCTTTCCCTTCTGGAAAAGTGAAATATATATACATATTTTCTGTGGAATGGAAGGCAAATGAAGTTAATACCCCATTAGACTGAATGATGGACAACTATACCATTTTTCAATATCCAACAACCATGAGTAAATATATATATATATATATATATATATATATATATGAAATTTTGAGCACAAGTTTTAATGCGTTATACGACCTCTAAAAAGAAAAAAGGAAAAAACCTGAATGGCCGTATATATGGTTCGTAACATTAATGGCGTGCTATTCCTACATCGTCATTAAAATCCTATGTCCATGCATACTCCATACCTGCTGAACATCATGTTTATATTATGTATATAATACATGCATCTAGTCAAAAAATCCATTAACCAGAATTGATGGTCTTAATCGTGTTTCTCTCGCTTATATATATGGTGCATGTTGTCCTCCTCCAATTTATTACACAAAGTTTAAAATATTGGTAAGAGGTGGAAAAGAATTAAATAATCGAATCAGGAAACAAGATAGATTTAAAATACTGTATACGGAACACTGGGAGAAATGATTTACTATTTTTTTAATAAAAAATTTCAAAATGAACTTTTATCCTTTTAATGGGTTCTAGATTATAAATATGTGGTCAATTTCCATCTTTAGACAACCACAGAAGAAGAATCTCATTTATGTAACTCTTCTCACCCACTAAACGTAGTAGTGCCGTTTTCCAAAAATGCTTGGTCAACGTAGTAGTGTTGTTTTCCGAAAATTGTTTGGTCAACGAAAGTGTGGAAAAAGACTTGAATTCCAAAAGTTGGAGCTCCTTCAAACTCCAATGATGAAGAAAAATAAAATCACACTTTTTCATTATGAAGCATACCAAATTTATACCCTATAATGTGACATGTTTATTACTCACTTATATTTTTCAAAGTAGGACACACTATGTACACAAGGGCAAAGCTAGTATCTTAATTGCAGGAACGTATAAGGCAAAACTTTTTATATAAAAGTATGAAAAATGTAAAAAAATATTTCCTTTAAACACACATATATATATATATATATATATATATTCGCTTGAATACCTTTAAACATATTTGTAAGGTATATAATTATTGCACCAAACGAGTTTCCATACTCTTAAATTTGCTGCATAATGATATCGTTATAATCTTCAAAAACTGGAGTGATGAAGATCAAATTACACCAGAGGAATACATGATAGTGCTCATTCTCTTGAAGATTGAGAATAATTAAGCGCAATACTAGTGTAATAGTAGTATCATTGCTAAAGTAAAATGCTGCCTCTTAGTAATTTACCTTTTTGTTTCTTCGTTAAATTGTGAATGAAAGTGGCACATGGATGACAAGGCGCTAGCTAATTACTTTCGAGAAAGAAAGAATGGAAAGAAGAGAGCGAAATATATCATAGTCCTAGAGGATAGAGCACAGTAACAAAATAAAATAAAATAAACATTTAATGAAAAGCCTTTTAGTCAAAACAATTTTTATTTCGTAGCTAAAAGTCACATTTAGTTATAAGTACTAATAATTTTTAAAAAATTGACATTTTGTTACAAATTGTCATAATAATGAAACTTATTGTAACTAAAAGTACATTTAGTCATAACAAATTGTACTTTTATCACTAAAACTTTTAGCTTAGGATTTTTAGTCATGACCTAAAAATAATGACATTTTTTCAGTCATAAATTTTTTACTTTCACTCACAATTTTCGTCATAAAATAATGACATAAGAAATGATATTCAAATTAAAAACACTCCTGAATCTCTCGCTTTACCTCTATTTTTTTCTCGAAAAAAAAAATAATCAATGGGTTTTGATCTTCCCTTTTTTTTTTAATTGATGATTCCTTTTTCAAAGTTTTGAATGACAAAAACATAGTCAGGGTTTAAATAATTTCCACAGTAGTATCTTAAAAGTTGAATAAATTCCTCTACAAAAATTACAATTACTATCAAAATTACAACTTCAAAAAACAAAATTAAATTATGAATGTAAAACCTTTATTTGGTCATGGATTTAAAACTTTTTTTTTTCTTTTTTTCAATCTCATTCCCACTTCAAAAAGAAAAAAAACTTTTATTCCAAACAAAATTTATGAGTAAAAGTGAAAAATTCGTGACTGAAAAAACTGTTATTATCACTATGTTGTGACTAAAAAATCTGTGCGGCTAGTAGTTATCATCACAAAAAACATAATTTGTTGTGATTAAATATATTTTAGTAACAACCAATTTATTACTTTATGTAAAAAGTTATGTCAAAAAGTACATTAATGACAATTTGTGACTAAATATTATGTTTTAATCACAAGAAATTTTTTAGCTATAACTAAATGTCATTTTTAGTTATAAAAAAAATTATTGTGACTAAAAAATTGTCACTAAATGATAACCTTTTTTCAGTGTCCATTAATTGGACGACACTTTTTTTTTTCTTTTAACTAGACTATTTTATATTATTAGTTTTGGGTAATTAATTGTTTGCTAGACTATTTTATTGTTTTATTTTAGACTATTTTATTATATTGTTATGGATTTGAATATTTATTTTCTAAGAAAAAAAATGTAATATAATTCCTATTTAAACTGATTGTATTTTCCTTATCCTTGTATCGTTTTTAACTTTAAAAAAAATAAAAAAGGAGAAAGTAAATAAATAAGTGTACAATTAGCCGTTGATGGAGTAAAAATAAATGTAAAAATAGAAGAAATTAACATGGTATTCTAGTTCATTATAATTTACCAATTCATGGAGGCAAAACAAAATATTTAATTAGAATTCTCTCTCTCTATATATATATACTCAATCGAAAGAGAAAAGTTTATATTTGTTTTCTTTCCTAATATTTTCACAAAATTTTATGTTCAGGCATAGTACTATGAGTACTTATAAGATTGTTAGAAAAATGATGTATATGAACATCATTGTTAAGTGCCATTTTGTGGCATAAAATGAGTAGGATTTTAGTACTTAATTCCTTTGTGAAACTTCAAAATCATACTCATATGCTGAAAATAGAGCTTGAGTGAATAATAAATTGATGTTCAAGATAGACTTCAATTTTAGTTGTATGCATTTAGACTACAATTATAAAACTTTGTAATAACTAGAAAATATCATCTTAGAATTGAAAGGAAGAGGTTACGAATTCGTAAGATATGACAGTCTTTTAACTTTGTAACTTTTCAACTTGCCTATTTATGAAGCATATAAAAAGAGGCTCAATTCTTCTTATCTACTCACACACCTTTACAAGTCTTTTTTCTCCAGTCTCTATTTTCTCAAATCCTCGCTAGTACTCTAGTTTTAGTTTTTTGAGTTCTTATGCTTCACTTAATTCTAGTTCTAATCTTTGTTTTAGTTTTAATTCTAGTTCTTCCAGTCTCGATAATGTTTAGACCAGTTTTAGTTAGTAGAAGCTTGGTTCTCACCTTACTACTTCAACAAACTATTATATTTTGGGAGACAAACACCTACTTTTTTTGTCAAAAACTATAAATGAGGCGAATTTATTTTAAGAATATTGTGTGACGCATAAGACTCAATTTATTTCTTAAACTTATTTATGTTCATATACTTTACATTTAATATTATTATACATTGTTTATTAATAGTTGATAATATAATATTGTTTATTGTTGTTAATTGTTTTGATAATATATATAATATAATACTATGACTACTTATAAGATTGTTGGAAAAATGGTGTATGAACACCATTATTAAGTGTTATTTTGAGGCATAAAATGAGTGAGACCTAATTTATGTTTTTTATGAGCCATAATGAATTCTTGTTATCTCATGCGAGACTTGAAATCATATACTCTCATATGCTCGAATAGAGCTTGGCTAAATGATTAATTGATGCTCAAAATACACCAATAAGTTTAGAGAAATACAAAAAGGAGAGCTTGTCAAGCTTGTTCCACACTGGAAAAATATGATGACAGGGTGTTGCATTTAGTCAAAAACTTATAAGATTATATCGCGTAAAGGCTTTTTCACGTGCAGGGGCAGGGTGCAAATTATCGGACCCCAACAAGATCCCGTGTTAGGACTTGTGTCTGAGCACATCCAGCTGACAGAAATGTCGAGCTTGGGCCTCTACTATGTAGTAGGTTTTTTTTTGGCCAAGAATCTATTTTTTTAGTTTTAGAAGTTTGTATTAACTCTATAGTTACAAAATTTTATTATAACTAGAAAATGTCATTTCAGAATTGAAAGGTAGAGGTTACAAATTCGTAAGTTAGGGCAGGCTTTTAAATTTGTAACATTTCTATTATAAAGGCATGGACCAAATTGCCCCTTCATGAAGCATATGAAAAGAGGCTCAATTCTTCTTATTTTCTCATACATCTTTAGAAGTCTTTCTCTCCATTCTCTATTCTCTCAAATCCTCTCTAGTATTCTAGTTCTAATTTTTTGGGTTTTTGTACTCCCTTTAGTTCTAGTTATACTCTTAATTTTAGTTCTTTGAGGTTTGATAAAGTTTAGACTTTTTTTAGTTCACCAAAAGTAGAAGCTTGGTGTTTTCCTTACTACTTTGATAAATATCTATATCTTGGAACTCTAGAGGATGCGAATCTATTTTAAAGACATTGTACGAGATATATGCCTTGATTTATTTTTTAAACTTATTTATGTTCATATGGTTCATATTTGATTTCATTACAAATTGTTTATTTATAGTTTATAATATTATATTAATTATTTTTGTCAACTATTTTGGTTATATTTTCCAGTAAGTATTGTTTGTTCTTTACACATATATGTATGCATATTTTGGTTAGCAAAGATTAGTTTTATGTTGTTCGTCATTGAACTTGTAAAAACTTATTTTAGACTTTAAACTCGAAAATTAAGAGTAGTCAACCTTATACTTGCTAAAAAGAGTTTCAAATCAATATTTTTCTTTCTACCATTTTTTCTATTAGATTTTAATTGAGGGTTAATTGAGAAATGGTTCCTAACCATCTAACTAATTATAATTTGATCCTCAAAGTTTGTATTTTGATAATTAAGCCCTAAACTTTCTAATTCCATGTAATTTATTCCTTAAATTTCCAAATCCCAATAAGCTGTAAAATTTTTGATAGAAAACACACATATGGAGCATGTGGTTATATCTGAAAGAGTATTTGAGAAAAAATAATTTAAACAAAAAAAAATTAAGAGGAAAGAAAAAATGTATTGTTTATATTTTTATAAGGTTCTTGGAGTAATCTGTGACTATTCCTTTTTATGTTTAAAGTCCCCAAATAATCTCTTAAATATACTTTTAGGTGTTAGCATATGTTCTTCACATTTATTTTGTCAGAAATTTAACAGAATGTTATAATTTAGACAGTTCAAGGACCATACTACATAGGATCGAAAAACTTAGGAGCTTAATTATGGGACTAAATTATCTCAAATTAGAAGTTCAAGAACTATGTGTGCCATAAACCCGTTTAACTAATGAAAAAGGACTAAAACAAGACATTTTCTAATGTTTAAGCACACCATTGCTAAAATTTATCTTTTGATGAAAGTATTATAATGCCTTAAAATTATAAATTTTTTAAATTTAGTGACGAAAATGATAAATTTTAAAGTTATTCAAGAACTAACTGATCTGCAATTAATCCTATAATTTATTAATATGACGTAGAAATGAAACGAAACTCTCGATTTAGAAAACTGGGCACCTTGATTAATCAGGTATCACAAATATGATTAATCAGATACCACAAATAAGTATTCCTATATTTGAGTCAAGAACTAACTGATTTGCAATTAATCCTATAATTTATTAATATGATGTATAAATGAAATGAAACTCTCGATTTAGAAAACTCGGCACCCTGATTAATCAGGTACCACAAATAAGTATTCTTATATTTTAAGACCTTGTCCAACCCCCTTTAGATTATATTTGGTAAGAGGGGAAGGGAAATAGAAAGGAGTAGAGGTACATTACCTAAGAAATGGACATAAGGGAGGAATGAGAGCAATCTTAATGTATTGTGTTTGGTATTAGAGGAATGAGAGAAGACCAATTTTCTCTCTTATTTAGTAGGAGGGAGAAATAAAAGCAAAGAGAAGATTTTTATTGCACAATAACTACTTAACTACTAGATTGTGAAATCTCTTCTAAAATTTCTCAAATTTCAAAAGAATTAAAAATTAGTTAAATTAAGGATTTGAAATCCATTACCTAATCCCTTGTTTTCTAAAATCATCAAACAACCATTATACTCCAAATTTGTGCGTTACTCCTCTTCTCCCCTTTTCCATTTCTTCATCTACCAAACAGGCTATTAATTATGAGCTATACACATACATAGCTTTATTTATTTCTTTAATTGAAGGAAACTATATATAACTATGAATAAAACAGGAAAATAAAGATTAATTACAAATCTAATACAAAAGCCGAATTGTATACAAATAATATATAACGGCAAAATAAGACCAAACGTCGTTATCATAAATATACTTGATGACAGAAAAGAATAAAATATACACTTGATGTAAAATCCTAAATTTTGTAAGGGTCATTAAGTAATTTTAATTTAAGAGTATTTTGGTAATGTTATATTTTTTGAATTATTTTAAATTAAATTATTGGTGTTGAATCTAGACAAGATTACGTCTAGGTGCATTTGGGATAAAAGTGAAAAAGAAATTACAAACCGGGGATAAAAGTGTAATTAAGGAGGGACTAAAGTGAAAGAATCTTTTTAAAATTATGGCCAAAGTGGAATTTCATAAAAAAAATTTCGGTCGAATCGGATTGCACCATGTGTCCCACTGCTACAGTTTCTGAAAATTGCATATAAACCCCTCTTTTCTTCTTTCTTCTCCACCGAGTTCCCCCAAACTAACCCACGATTACTATTCATTCACCGAGCCACCAGCTACCGCCGTGCTCGACGCGCTCACCCGCCATGACCAGAAAACGCCGATGAATCAGTGTTAAATACTGCCGCCGTGAACCGCCGCTCCTCGCCGGAGAAAAGGCTGCCCGAAGTTAGCGCCACTGGGACGATTTTTCGCCCATCGTTTTCTCCTTTGACATCCGATCACCTTACCACTACCACTGTTGGACTCGTCTCAACTCCAGCTTTCATTTCCGATCACTCTCGGCTTCCAACTCGGCTCCGGTGAGAAGTTGACTACTATAGCAATATTTTTATATTTTATTTTTATGGTATTTTCGTAATTATTTCGGAATTGGGTTATTTATCATGAGAAAATTTTACCACGTGAAAGACGAGTTTAAAACATGAAGTCTCATGATTTTGAAGTGTTAAAACGATAACTGGAAGATCGTTAATTATCGGGATGAAAATGTTGTATTTTTCTAATTATTTTCCAAATGTTGTATTTTTATAATTTTCGGATTTTTGAGCCCATTTAATATTCAGGACCTCAAAACTAAGTTTTGACTTTGAATTTGGACTCAGTGAGGTCAGGACATGAATTTTGATATAAAATATCACTATTTTCTAAAGTGGCACAAAAATCGAGAAAATAGCTCGTGAATTTCACTGTTTTGCGTGCCATGGGCCGATTCTGTATCGGGACACATTTTCAGCGAAATTTATATCTAACTCAACGTTTTTGGGTGTTCTGAAGTCAGTGCTAATCTGTGTTTCTCAATCTGAGACTCCGTTTGAAAAGTCAACTTTTCAAGTAAACGTGACAAGATTCGAAAACAACTATCCGAACAACCCAGTGATCAATTGATGATATTTCTAGAGTCGTTAGCTCAACATAACTACTATTTCGAGGTTGGGGATTCAATTTCCTTGTCTTCTATTATTTTCATTAAAATTGGAATTTATTCTGAAAAATGAAATTTCGTGATTTTATTAAATTAAATTATTTGAATAGTTATTTAAATGAACTATGAATTTGTGAAACATTATAGACTACTCTAGATATTTTTATATATGATTTTATACAAGTTTTATTTAGAATTTGGTAAAACCATAAAAACTGTACTTTTGAATTTTTAAGTACAAAATGGATTTTTACTTAAAAATCAGAGTATGTCTAGAATGTTAAACTACTGTATGGTTGTCTGAGACTCCATATATTGCACATTTTATATAATCATACATGAGAGTCGTCTTAGGCATCACGGTATTGTAGTAGGCGAACTAGTACACCCGTCTTCGGTGAGAGCCCGTAAACCCGCGCGGGGTTTGTTTTTTGACTATCTCTATTCGATAGGCGTAGGCATTCGGTGCCCCTCCAGTTTGGTAGGATTAGACACATGGGGGTCCTTCCAGTTTCCAGAGATAGATGTCAAGTAGGGAGCACTCAATACATATAGTATAAATTGCTCTAGTCGTGATGAGAGGATAAGAGCTCTTGTGTTGTGTTGATTTATGTGATTTGCATTATGCTTATTTTAATTAAAACTTTTATATGTTTGACTTGGATATCTAGTTTTGGTTTTAGCATGATATTCTGTAAATGGTTTAAATCCTTAATATTTATAGAAATGCTGTCTAGTACTACTAACCATGCAGATATTTTGAGATTTATAAAAGACTTTCCCAAAAAGAAAAATTGGGTAACATTGATGATCAACAAGCAAAATAAGAAGCTATCTTTTATTTGTAGTTTGTGACTTGGTAATGCTAGGAGTGTGAATTTAAGACTTATGTTTAAGTCTTATTAAATAATTGGATGTTGCTAGCATTCAAATTAAGTGTGTTACTTTGAATATGTCTGTAAACTATATATGTCATACTAGTTTGATTTTGAAATGTGAATGATGATGCTTGGTGAACTATTTGAAATTTATTTTTCTTTATAACTTTTCAGTCTGTGTTTATTGGTGACTATGAACTGTGGGATTGGTCCACTAATTGGAATTCACAATACTTAAAAATAAAAATTCCAATTTTAGTGAAATTTCTTTTCTGCTACTACCCCGAAGTTTGGGTCATGACAAAAATTGTGGTATTAGAGCCAGAGTTTTAAATACCTCGGACATAGCACCATTAAACTAGATTGAAATTATTTTTATGATGATATGCATCATTACCTCACTGATAATTTGGTATATCATTTTAGACTTTCAAAGATGCCTCCTAGGAGAGCTCCAAGACGCCAACCTGGTGCTGAGCCTCCTCCAACTCCACAAGACTTCAACCAATTTTTCGAAGCAATACGTCATGCTTTCTTTGAGATGGAAGGTCCTAACCTTCAGCCTCAACCTCAACCATAGTAAGAGCATTAACCCGATCAATCTAACCATCTTCAGAAGTTTATGAACCTTCAGCCTAGATAGTATGATGGAACCCTAGATCTACTAGTTGCCAACGCATGGTTATGTGAGATGACACGACACTTTTGGACCCAGGGTACTCCTAGAGAGTTCTGGGTTATGTTTACTATCTCTCGCTTGATAGGAAATGCTATCAATTAGTGGGAAACAATTGAGGTTATGCAAAATATAAAAAGCGTAACTTTGGAAGAATTTGAGAGATTTTTTAAAGCATATTATGCAAATGATGATCAACAAGCTGAAGTGGTTGGTCATTTTGAGAGACTTACTAAAGGGAATAGAATAGTAAACTAATACATGATAGAGTTCACAAAATTGGTAAGTCTTGCCCTTAGCCTAGTGGTGAGTGACACTTACCGAATTGTGAAGTTCAAGAATGGTTTGAATTGAAACATCTACAACCGTATTGCTATTCACTCGTTTTCCACTCTTTCTAAAGTAATGTTAGCTGCCCAACGAGTTGAAGCTATAGAAAATGAGCAGGGTGCAAGAAGGAATAAAAGCAATGAGAGAAAAGTGAATAAGAGGAACCAAGGATAGTGGTCTGCTCAAGGTTCACCTAATAGCGGAAGCTATACTAGCAGTGGTTCAGCAAGTAATAAGAGGTTCAGTCCTTATATGTGTTACCATTGTGGTCAACAGGGCCATAAGAGGAATGAGTGCCCAAAACATATGCAGAAATCCCCTCTTTTTCAAGGAGGACCACTTAGAAGTTATTCTGGTTTAGCACCTCCCCAGAACACTCAAGTTAGGTCATAGCAATCTCAAGGTGTTTCCCAGGCTTTTTCATCTCCACCACCTTACCAGCACCAGTATCGCCCCCAGGGTTATACTCAGAAATTTCAGACTCCTCAGGCTTCAGGGAGTCAAGGAGGGCGTGGATATGGTAGCAGTGGTTCGGGATCTAGCAACAGTCATCCTGGACAAGGAAGAGGCAATAAAAGAAAAGGAAAAGTCACTGGCCAAGCTTATGCAATTTCTGGAACTGATGGTACCAATGAACACACTGGCCGAGATGTTGTTGACGGTATGGTTCTTATTTCATATTCTTGGACACGTGTTTTGTTTGACACTAGTGCATCTCATTCATTCATATCCTTATTGTTTGTTTAACTTTTGGGGTTAGAATTTTCTAAGTTGGATTATACCTTGACTTTGGGAACACCTTTGGGTGGTGTATATGATGTGTCTAGTGTGTGTAAATCTTATTGTGTGGTGATTGATGGTAAAGAATTATATGATGATTTAATTATATTACCAATAAAATAATATGATATAATACTCGGTATGGATTAGTTATCCAAGTATCGAGCTATTGTTGATTGTTATGATAAATGAGTGACCCTTTTCTGGATGATGGATGACTCGTAATATATTAAGCCTGAATGAATTCATTGAAACCAAGTCATATTCTAAAAGCCTGTCTGGGTAGTAGGAAGAAACTTGAGTGTTATGGGAACTTGTTTACCATTGATAGTGAAGTAAGAACTAATGATTAGGATCTATGGATTCCGATGGTGAGTGAATATCCAAAGGTATTTCTAGGGGAATTTTCTAGGGCTATCACCAGATAGGGAGATCGAGTTCCGTATTGACCTTGTTCCTGAATATCAACCAGTTTTTATTCCAGCCTACCGCATGGCTCCTGTAAAGATGAACGAATTGAGGGAACAATTGGATGATTTGATATCCAAGGGTTTCATTCGAAGTAGTACTTCTCCTTGGGGTGCTCCTATTTTGTTTGCCAAGAAAGTTGACGGTATTTTAAGGCTATGTGTGGACTACAGAAAGTTAAACTAGCTGGCGATAAAGAACAAGTATCCTTTGCCAAGGATTGACGAGCTGTTTGATCAACTTGGTAGATCAAGATTTTTCTCTAAGATTGACTTGAGGTCAGGTTATCACTAGTTGAAGATAAGAGAGGAAGATATACCAAAAAGAACATTTAGAACTCGTTATGATCACTTTGAGTTTCTGGTAATGCCTTTTGGTTTGACGAATATACCTGCAGCTTTTATGGACATTATAAATTAGATTTTTAGGTTATACTTGGATCATTTTATAGTTGTTTTTATTGATGATATCCCAGTGTATTCCAAGACTCAAGAAGATCATACCGAATATCTAAGGATAGTGATTGAAGTTTTGAGAAGTCAACAATTATATGCTAAAAGATCAAAATGTGACTTATGAATATCAGAAGTTAAATTCTCGGGGCATGTAATTTCTCAAGAAGATATCTCAGTCGATCCTACTAAGGTAGAAGCTATTCTAAAGTGGGAAAGACCAAAGAATATGATAGAGATACGAAGTTCCCTCGGTTTAGCAGGCTATTACCATCATTTTGTTCAGGATTTCTCAAGGGTTGCATTACCATTGACAAGGTTGACTAAGAAGGATGTCAAGTTCATTTGGGATAGTGATTGTGAAGAAGCTTTCAGGAAATTGAAGCACAACTTGACAACTGCACCTGTTCTTACAGTTTCTGAGAGTAATATACCTTATGTGGTGCATATCGATGCTTCTAAGATGGGATTGAGATGTGTTCTGATGTAAAATAGTCGAGTTATAGTGTATGCTCCTCGTCAGTTTAAGCCACATAAGAGGAACTATCCTACCATGATCTGGAGCTTGCAGCAATAATTTTTGCCCTCAAAATATGGAGATGTTATTTGTATGGTGTGAAATTTGAAATATTCTCCGACCATAAGAGTTTGAAATATCTCTTCACCCAACTTGATCTAAATTTGAGGCAACGAAGATGGGTTGAATATATGGAAGATTATAACTTCGAACTACAATAACATCCCATCAAAGCCAATGTTGTAGTTGATGCCTTGAGTAGAAAATCACTTAGCTCCTAAGCATCACTTATATTTCAATATTGGAAGAACTCACTGGTAATTAATGATTATAACTTACAGTACTTCGAGTCTAGAAATGCTGCTTATCTCAGTAATATTGTTGCCATACCTGCGCTTCTCCAGACTATGCAATAAAGTCAATGGCAAGATCAAGAGTTGAGAACGATCTAGAATCAACTCGAAAGTGGTGAACAATTAGAAAGTTAGAGTACAAATAGAGAAGGATTTGTACTTTTTAAAGGCAAACTAGCAGTAGCTAATGATCCCCATCTTAGAGAGACCATTCTCATTAAAACTCATAAGTCTAAGTTTGTAGTACATCCTGGTAGCACCAAGATGTATCACGACTTGAAGAGACAGTATTGGTGGAAAGGTATGAAATGTGATGTAGCTACTTTTGTGGCTAAATGTATGACATGTCAGCAAGTTAAAGCTAAACTCCAGAGACCAGCTAGACTATAGACTTTGTAATGGGTTTTCCTATGACCCGAAGAGTGGAAGTGGATAAAATTACCATAGACTTTGTAATGGGTTTTCCTATGACCCGAAGAAAGAATGACATGGTTTGGGTGATTGTTGATCGTATGATGAAAACTACTCATTTCATACCGATCAGGCCTGATTTTTTACTCAACAAGCTTAGTCATCTCTATATTGACAATATTGTTCGATTACATGGAGTGCCCTCAAGCATAGTTTCAGACAGAGACCCAAGATTTACTTCTAAGTTCTAGAGAGCTTTGCAGAGAATTTTGGGAACAGAACTAAATCTCAGTACTGCTCACCATCCTCAAACAGATGATCAATCTGAGAGGACTATTCAGATTCTAGAAGACATACTTCGCTCTTGTGTATTGGATTTTGGTGGAAGCTGGGATGATCACCTGTCATTGGTGGAGTTTTCTTACAATAATAGATACCAAACTAGTCTTGGCATGGCTCCATATGAGGTATTATATAGGAGACTATGTAGATCACCCTTGTGTTGGGCTGATACAGAGTAGCATGTAATTCTTGGGCTAGAACTGATACGAGAGACTGCTGAGAAAATTTACAAGATTTGACAAAGTCTTAAAGTCATGCAGAGTTGACAGAAAAACTACGCAGACCCAAAGAGACGTGAAGTAGAGTTTGAAGTTGGTGATCAAATATTCTTGAAAGTAATGCCAAGGTGTGGGATCACTAGATTTGAGCTTAAAGGCAAATTGGCTCCAAGATATATTGGACCATTTGAGATTACTTCTAGAATTGGTCCCGTAGTGTACGCTTAGAATTGCCACCATAATTGGGCTAAGTGCACAATGTTTTTTATGTCTCGATGCTCAGGAAGTATATGCTTGATCCATCTCATGTTATTCAGTACGTGGAAGTGCCATTACAAGAGTATATAATATATAAGAAACAACCAGTTTAAATACTGGGGAGAGAGCTCAAAGTGCTTCGAAATAGGGAGACACCACTTGTCAAGGTTCTTTGGCAACACCATAAGGAAGACGAAGCCACTTGGGAGCTAGAAGCAGAAATATATAAAAAATATTCTCATCTGTTTAATTTCCAACTTGAAGTTGTACTTTGACCCTTGTTTCCGAATTGCAGGACGAAATTCTTTTAAAAGGGAGAGGATGTAAAATCCTAAATTTTGCAAGGGTAATTAAGCAATTTTAATTCAATGACATTTTAATAATTCTATATTTTTTGAATTATTTTAAATTAAATTATTGGTGTTGAATCTAGATAAGATTAAGTCTAGGTGCATTTGGGGCAAAAGTAGAAAAAAATTACAAAATTGTAATTAAGGAGGGACTAAAGTGAAAGAATCAGCACCGAGTACTGTCACCGTAAACCGCCGCTCCTCGCCGAAAAAAATGCCACCCGAAGTTAGCGCCACCGGGATGGTTTTTCGCTCGCCGTTTCCTCCTCAGACGTCTGATCACCTCACCACCACTACCGTTGGACTTGTCTCAACTCCAACTTTCATTTCCGTCCACTCTCGGCCTCCATCTCGACTCCGGTGAGAAGTTGATTACTGTAGCAATATTTTAATATTTTATTTTTGTGGTATTTTCGTAATTATTTTGCAATTGAGTTATTTATCCCGAGAAAATTTTATCACATGAAAAAGGAGTTTGAAACATATAATCTCATGATTTTAAAGTGTTAAAACGATAACCAGAAGAACGTTAATTATCGGGATGAAATGGTGGTTTTTCTAATTATTTTCCAAATGTGGTATTTTATTAATTTTCGGATTTTTGAGCCCATTTAATGTTTGGGTTTTCAAAACTGAGGTCTGACTACGAATTTGGACTTAGTGAGGTCGGGATATGAATTTTGATATAAAATACTACTATTTTCCAAAATAGCATGAAAATTGAGAAAATAGCTCGTAAATTGCACCGTTTTGCGTGCCACGGATCGGTTCTGTACCGGGATCCATTTTCGAACTTTACAAGTAACCCAACATTTTTGAGTATTCTGAATTCAATGGTAACCTCTGTTTCTCAATCCGAGATTCCATTTGAAAAGTCCAAATAACCCGGTGATCAATTGAGGATATTTCTAGTGTCGTTACTCAACATAACTACTATTTTAAGGTAAGGGATTAAATTTCCTTGTTTCCTATTATTTTCATTAAAATTAGAATTTATTCTGAAAAATAAAATTTCGTGATTTTATTAAATTGAATTATTTGAATAGTTATTTAAATGAACTATGAATTTGTGAAACATTGTAGACTGCTCTGGATATTTTTATATATGATTTTATACAAGTTATATATTTAGAATTTGGTAAAGCTATGAAAACTGTACTTTTGGATTTTTAAGTACAAAATAGATTTTTAATTAAAAATCAGAGCATGTCTAGAATGTTAAACCACTACATGGTTGTTTGAGACTCTTCATATTACACATTTCATATGATTATGCATGAGACTCATCTTAGGCATCAGAGTGTTGTAGTAAGCGGACTAGTACATCCGCCTTCGGTGAGAGCCTGTAAACTCTCGTGGGGTTTGTTTTCTGACTATCTCTATTCGGTAGGTATTGGCATTCAGTGCCCCTCCAGTTCGGTAGGATTAGACACATAGGTGTCCCACTGGTTTTCAGAGATAGATGTCAGGCAAGGAGCATTTAATACATGTAGTATAAATTGCTCTAGTCGTGATGAAAGGATGAAAGCTCTTTTGTTATATTGATTTATGTGATGTGCATTATGCTTATTTTAATTAAGACTTTTATATGTTTTGACCTGGATATCTGGTTTTTGTTTTAGTATGGTTTTCTGTAAATGGTTTAAATCCTTAATATTTATAAAAATGTTTTCCAGTACTACTAACCATGCAGATGTTTTGAGATTTATAAAAGACTTTCTCAAAAAGGAAAATTGGGTAACTTATTGGGCATTTATGCTCACCCTCCTTACTTTCTCCACAGGTAATGTCTAGTATAACATTGACGAACAACAAGCGGAATAAGAAGCTATCTTTTATCTGTAGTTTGTGACTTGATAATGCTAGGAGTATGAATTTAAAACTTATGTTTAAGTCTGGTTAAATAATTGGATGTTGCTAGCATTCAAATTAAGTGTGTTACTTTGAATATGTCTGTAAACTACATATGTCATACTAGCTTGATGTTGAAGTGTGAATGATGATGCTTGGTGAACTATTTGAAAATTTTTTTCTTTATAATTTTTCAGTCTATGTTTATTGGTGACTATGAACTGTGGGATAGGTCCACTAGTTAGAATTCACAATACTTAAAAAAGAAATTCTAATTTTAGTGAAATTCCCCTTCTGCTACTACCCCGAAGTTTGGATCGTGACAATTGATATAAACAGTTTATACACAGACAAGCTATAGAGCGATATATATATATATATATATATATATATATATATAATAACACTACATATTATAATTTTTATACCAATTTTTTTGTATTAACACACGTGACATGTAAGTTGTCACCATTTAGTAGGTGTGTTAAAATTTACAACAAATANATATATATATATATATATATATATATATATATATAGTCCGTACAATGAGAATAATTTAAAGCCCACCGATAGTTGACATACACATTATGAGTAACCTCGTTAAACCTTTTAGGAGTTCAACTAAAATAAATTAAGTTTGAGAAGAAGTAAATTGGCTGCATCATTATACACGAGCATCACACATAATACCATCAATATCATCTTTGATAACCTTGATCACATTCATTACATCACCCTAAAAAATAACATTAAGCCAACGTTTATCGATGGCGAGTTCCATAGCTTTGATAGGAACCGCTTCAGCACCTTCCATAAAATCACAACCACCTTTAAACTCCTGTATTGCAATGATTTTCCCTTTATAACTTGCCACGATGCCAACAATATCAGCTCAAACTTAATTAAGTTGAGATTGTCTTGTACGTAAATTATTATTTAATCTTTTTTAATAATATTTTGGGGTTTTAGGAGCATATGATGGTGAAGCAGTTAGGTGCATGTGTCTCTAAGACTTGATGCTTAGGCTTTTCCTTTTATTCCAGGTTGATTATATTTTTTTAATATATGGTACATATATGGCGCCGTCATTGTCATTAATGAAACAATTCATTTTAGTTTTGCCAAATATTAAAGGAAAAATAGAGAAAAACTAGTAAGTATTAAGCCTGTTTGGCATGTCTCTTATAAATTGCTTTTTGGCTTCCTGAGTCTAAAAGTAGTTTCTAAATTTGTTTAGGTGAAATATCAAAAAAAATTATGAGTTTTAAAAGCTCTTCTTAAAACAGTGAAACTCGTATGGTTTCTCTAAAAAAAAGCTTCAAAGAAACTATGAAATCTTTTAATTTTGGATTTTAATGAAAATTAATATTGCTATATTTGGCCTTATTTGAGTAAAGGATAAAAAAAATACCATCTAGATCCTAAAATTAAAAATTTCAAATATACTATCTAAATACCATACCAAAAGTTATAACTTTAACTTCTCTTATTCTAGCTACTACGTAAAAATAGAAATAAAAGCTATTCCAAATGAGTTCTCTATAATTTAAGTACTAAATTTATAAACTTGGTTAATTCTCTCGCTTCCTTCACATATAATTAGAAACCTCTCAACCTATATATTTTACGGTCTAAAATCCTGTTTGTTGGTCAATACCATGAAGGGAAAAGTTGACCAAGTGTGTATCAGGTCATATGAGTAAGCTAGTGCGACCTCTTCCGAAAGAGTTACGTGCGATCTCCACCACATAAGTTAGTGCGATCTCTTCTGAAAGAGTTACATACGACCTCCACCACATAAGTTAGTGCGACCTCTTCTGAAAGAGTTAGGTGCGACCAAAATGAAAAGGAAACTAGACTAAGCTTCGTCAAACGGGTAACTTACAAAGAAAGGGAAACAAAAGTTTCTTTTTAAAGATCGACCAGTCATCTCATTTAAGTGATTATCAGTTATATTGTTACTCAAAATTGTATTATCCGATTATACAGTTACCCATTCTCATAATTGAGAAACATTGAGCTATCCTCACCTATATAAAGGGAGTTCAATATTTCGATGGAGGATTCTTCTGGGGGGAATTTTTGGAAAAATATTTTAAACTCTTGCTTCTTTTTTCCGGACAACAGGTTGTAATTTTGAGTTCTTGTAATTCTCTAGAAAATAGTGAAAAATAGTGGACGTAGGCTCATCTTTTTTGGGGCTGAACCACTATAAAATTCTTGTCTCTTTGTTTGCTTTAGCTAATTAACCCTTTTCATACACAAGCCACATCTTGCAATTTTCCTAAATTTATTGTTTACAAAATCTCAGTCACCAATTGGCACTAGAAGGAGAGCTATTCCGGCAGAAAATTTCGTCTATTCCGTTTCTTTCAACAATGGCAAATACTAGAAACATTACCAGAAACACCGGAACTAGCCAAAATCATCCCCAAAGTACTATTGCTGCACAGGCAGATCCTGCTCAGGATCAGCCTGCCATGACTGCACCGGAAAATATTGTCCAAAGACAAGATCGCATGGAGGAAGCACTGGTGAACCTTCAACAAATTACAAGTCAGATCAATGACTCTCTACGATGACTTGCTAAGGGACAGATGCTAACTCCACCACAGCACGAATGTCTCAGAGAACGTCCTGCTCAACAACATGAGAGAGGAATTCGAATTCTGGAGATAGGAAACCATGACCAACCTAAAGCCCGCTAGGAGCGTCAAAGAGATTTCATCTCTAAGGGGAAAGGTAAGCTCGCAGACTTGTCTTTGGTATCTGGTACTGAAAGTTCGAGCACTGATCGTGATCATGGACAACCTTCCCAGAGAGTAACCGTCAATCGTGATTATCTGGAACACGAGCAAAAACGTCAATTGAGAAGTGTCTTTAAAAGGATCAGTAGGGAATCTCGATAGAATCATACAGACCTGAGACAACATCTGGATCAGTGATGTAGTCAGGAGCAATCCACATCATATCACAACGACCAAAGCCGATCTCGTCGCACTGTTTCATCAGAGTCCCTAAGGTCGCACCACACCCTACCAAACTAATGCGCCTTATATCGTGACAATGATCAAATGCCACTCCTGCCACCAGTAAGAGAGAATGTTCTCCCTCTAAACGTCGATGTTCATAATCTGAGGATTGCTTTAGATGCACTTACTGGTTAGGACGATGAGCCCGCTGATGGGTATCGTCAATCGCCATTCAGGGAGGAGGTTCGAGCTGCCGCCTTACCTGCTAGATTTAAACTTCCCACCATAAACACTTTTGATGGGAAAACTGATCCGCAGGACCATATGGAACACTTCAGCGACCTGATGAAACTTCATCGTGTTGATGATCTCGCACACTGCAGGTGTTTTACTGTAACTCTTACGAGAGCAGTAAACAAGTGGTTCCGAAGACTCAAGTCCGGCACAATCTCGTCCTGGCAACAACTCCAGACTGCATTCTTGAGGCAATTCTAGGCTGCGAAGAATTTCACTGTTCCACTGGTCAGTCTGTCTGCTATTCGGCAAGGTCCGGAGAAAATTCTACGATCTTACCTAAATCGTTTTACCTCAGAATTAGCAAAGGTTAACAACCCACCTGAAAGAGGAGTTTCAACTCTAATGATGGCTGGGGTGCGACCAGAAACTAAACTCTGAGAAGATTTACTTGAGAGAGAATGCAGAACCTTTGAACACTTCTATCGAAGAGTTAGTCGGCATCTAAGGGTGGAATCTTCACGCAAAAACCTTAAGACGACAAAGGGAGGAGAAAAGGATGCTGCCAAGGATGCGACAATAAACAACAACAACAATAATAAGAAGTTGAACAAAAGGAGTAGTGAACAATCGACTGAGAAGCAGCCCAAACAGAAAAAGCAGGAGATTCTAAGAGCTCCCATAAGATTCAATAATTATACTGAATTGAACGCACCCATAGATCATATCTATGCAGTCACAAACCAACAGGAGCAGTATCATCAAACGGAACTAATGAAAAGAGATAAAGCGAGGTACGACCCCAACAAGTTTTGTCAGTATCATAATGACATTGGACACGATACCAATAACTGCTTTGCTCTGAAAGATGAGATCGAAAGATTGATTAAAGAAGGGCGGCTGTAGCAATACTCTAAACAGAATAATAAAAGGCGAGAAGAAAACCGACAGCGACCTCCAGAAATTCAGCGCAAGGTGCAAACTATTTTTGGAGGACCGCACATTGGGGGAGATTCCAAGAGAGCACAGGATAGGTATGCGCGAGAAGCTCGATAGCAGCCATTGACCAACGTCATGCACCTCGAACAGCGACCATGAAAGCTTCAGCGAGTACCAAATATGGATATTACCTTCACAGAACAAGACACGAGGGAAGTCCATTATCCATATAATGATGTGTTGGTCATAAAGATCAATTGTGGAAGCATGCAATTATGGCGAGTATTGGTCGATAATAGAAGTGCTGTTAACATCCTGTATTACGATGCCTTTAAAAAGATGGGGTTGAATGAAAGTGACCTAAAGCCCGCCGTCACTCCACTCTATGGATTCACTGGTAACAGCATAATGCCTATGGGCGTGATCGAGTTAATGGTCAACGTTGGAACCTACCCTAGGGTTTCAACGGTAATGACCTAGTTCTTGGTTGTAGATTACCCCTCTGCATTCAATGTTGTACTGGGAAGACCAACACTGAGGAAACTTCGAGCGGTAACATCGATCTATCATCTCGCTATGAAATTCCTGACTCAACAAGGAGTAGGCGAGGTGCGTGGCAACCAATATGATGCAAGGACTTGTGATAACAACTCTTTAAAGCTCACAACAAAGGATGCAACACCTTGCACAATGATGTTCCAAAGAGAAGCGTCAGGCGAAACATCAGTCGAAGTGTCAGTCAAAACGTCAATCGAAGCATCAGGCGAAACGTCAATCGAAACGACAAGCAAAGACCTCGACCCTCGAGAAATTAATGGAGAGGTCAAAACGAAACCCATTGAAGACTTGGAGGATTTGCTATTTGACAGGTCCTCCAAGATTTTAAAAATTGGAGCGAGGCTTCAAGAATCTGTGCGAGCTTTATTGGTCACTTTTCTAGAATCTAATTTGGATGTCTTCGCATGGCAATATTCGGATATGGTTGGGATTGATCCGAATCTCATATGCCACCGTCTTAACATAGATCCAACAAATAAGCATGTATGGCAGAAAAGGAGAGCTATGAATCCACATCGCACTGAAAGAAGAGGTAGAAAAGTTGTGCAAAATTTGATTTATCATGGAATCTTTTTATCCGAACTGGCTTGCAAACCCGATTTTGGTAAAGAAACCTAACGGGAAGTGGAGAACATTCATCGATTTCACAGATCTCAACAAAGCATGCCCGAAGGATAGCTTTCCCCTTCCAAGAATCGACCAGCTTATAGATACGACGTCGAGGCATGAACTCTTAAGTTTCATAGACGCTTATTCTGGATACAATCAAATCCCCATATACGAACTAGATAAGGATCACACTTCATACTGTTACAAAAAAATGCCCTTCGGACTCATCAATGCAGGAGCAACCTACCAGCGTCTTGTCAATATGATGTTTGTAAAATAAATTGGCAAGACAATGGATGTATATGTTGATCACATGCTAGTGAAGTCGAAGAAAGCCGAAGATCACATCAAACATCTTGATGAGATGTTCAAAATTCTCCAAAAATATCAAATGAAGTTGAACCCTCAAAAGTGTGCATTCGGGATAGATTCTGGAAAGTTTCTGGATTTTGATGGTGTGTGCATGAAAATAAGGTCGAAGTTTCCTGGATGCGACAATGAGTGCTAATGCCAATTTCTCAATCTCTGGATATCTTGTTTTGGCATCGAGTAATCTTTTACTTACGTAGTACACTGTCGCATATTTAGAAATAGCGAGATATAAATATAATTCTTCCCCCGGATTTGGCTTCGACAGGAGTGGAGAAGAACCCAAGTGTATTTGTAATTCTTGGAACGCCTATTCGCATTCTTCCATCTACTCGAATCTCTTTGAACCTTTCAATACTTCAAAGAATGGTTGGCACTTATCCATCGACTTGGATACAAATCGACTCAATGCGGCCACTCTTCCTACCAGGCTCTGCACATCTTTGGGTTCACGAGGAGATTGCATATCAATCAGCACTTGTATCTTCTGTGGGTTAGCTTCAATGCCTCGCTGATTGACGAAAATAAAACACTCTTTGGATATTATAAAAAACTATGTGATATTGCTAACGAATCTTTTGCTCTTGGTGAAAAGATTTCTGAGTATGTAATTGTTAGAAAGGTTATCAAGTCTTTTCCAGATCGTTTTTAGCCAAAAATTGTGGCAATAGAAGAAAGTAAAAATGTAAACATTACGAAGGTAGATGATTTGATGAGTTCCCAACGTCTTTGAATTGAACTTGAACAGTAGGAAAAAGGAGAAATCCATTACTTTTAAGACAACACAAGAAAATAAGGAACTCTCAAATGAGGAAAATAATGATGATGAACTTACACTACTCACTAATAATTTCAATAAATTTTTGAAGAAATTAGGCAAAAATTCAAAAACTAATTCCTCTTCTACAAATTCTACAAAAGGTAAGTCTTCTTTCAAATTTATTGATTCTTAAAATGAAAAGGGAATTCAATGCAGGAAGCGTGAGGGATATGGGCATATTCAATCAGAGTATGCTAATATCATGAAAAAAAAGTCAAAAGCTATGGCTATGACCTGGAGTGATGAGGAATCTAATAGAAATAAATAAAAAGATATGGTTAGTAATGTTACTCGTACTACCTCCTTATTATATGACTCACAGTTACTGTTACAGAAAGATATAGCCACAGAAGTTGTTTGTTACAATACCTCCGTTGCTAGGGATGATGTCGCAATAGAATCTGTCAAATTATATGATATTACAAAGGAAGTGGGTTCTGATGGTGATGAATTAGAACATGATGAGAATTCAATTCAAGTGGCATATTAGAAAATATACTCTCAATGGTTGAAGATTTGTGCTCATAGTCATCTTTTAGTAAGCAATAACTCTGCACTTATGAAATCCAAAGAAAAATATGAAATATAAGTGCAAAGTTTGAATCCTATCATTTCTTAAAAAGATAGAAAACTAAAAGAATTATTCGTTAAACTTCAAATAGCCCAAAAAAGAGTGAAAATATTAAGTTCAAGAACTGAAAAGTTAGAACACATTTTGACAACTGAAAAACCTATAGAAGACAATAGTAGATTTGGCTTCAAAGGCATAAGATCTAAATCTGAAACTGTTTTTGTGAAACTAACTGCATCTGTTGCAATAACTTCACGATTTATTATAAGAACAAGTAAAGCCGCATTTCATTCAAATTCGAGAAGTAAGACCTATAAATTTGTTCCTATTTGTCATTTTTGCGAGATTAAAGATCACATCTGATTGCCATTAAAATAGAATATCCATAAAAAGCTCTGAAATAATTAAGATACCTATGGTTACCTTTATATTTTGTATAATGATTCATGATGTCTCGAAATCTCTCAAAATAGAAGTAGATAATAACTATATATATCACTGTTTATATGCGAGTACATCTAGACATAATTTGACAGGTCTTGAAATATATCGATATAAGTTAGAATGATCCGAATTAACATACTATAATAGTTATCCTTGTTTTGAGAAGCTTATTTTGTAGTTGACATTTATCTAGACATATATTTATGACAAACATTAATTGTAATATCTACTTACTTCTTTCCAAATAGATATAGAGATAAAATGATTCAGATAGTCTTGAAATACTCTTTATAATAAAAACGTTTTTTAGTTTTCTCTTTTGTGATAAGCATCTGCTAAGAGATTTATTCATGATTCTGCTATTAATATATTTTGAGTTTCGATCTCAAATGGAACATCTATATAAACTCTGAAATAAATCAAGATACCTATTGTCACCTTTATATTCTGTATAATAATGTATGATGTCTCAAAATCTCTCAAAATAGAAGTAGATAACAATTGTGTTTATCATTATTTATATATAAGTATGTCCAGACTTGACTAGACATGTCTTTAAATATATCGATATATATAATATTGAATGATTCAAATTGAGATACTATGACGGCCCTCCCCTTTTTGAATAGCCTGGTTTGTAGTTAGTATTTATCCAGATATATGTTCGTGACAAATGTCAATTGTAATATCTACTGCCTTGTTTCCAAACAAATATAGAAAAGAAATAACTTCGATAGTCTTAAAATACTCTTTATATTAGAGGTATTTTTGAGTTTCCTCTTTTGTGTTAAGCATCTATCAAGAGATTTATTCATGATTCTGCTATTAATTTGTTCTAAGTTTCGATATCATATGGAATATCTATGTAAGCTCTAAAATAAATCAAGATACCTATAGTTATCTTTAAATTTTGCATAATGATGTTTGATGTCTCAAAATCTCTCGAAATAGAAGTAGATAATAATTATGTGTGTCATTGTTTATATATGAGTACATCTAGATGTGACTTGATATGTCTTAAAATATATCGATGTAAGATAGAATAATCCGAATTGAAATACCACAATAGTCATCCTCCTCTTGAGTAGCTTGATTTGTCATTAATATTTTTCCAGATATATGTTCATGACAAACATCAAAGATATAGAGATGAAATGACTTAGATAGTCTAGAAATTCTCTTCATGTTAAATGTTTTTTTTTAGTTTTCTCATTTGTGGTAAGCATCTGCAAAGAGATTTATTCATAATTCTACTATTAATATGTTCTAAGTTTCGATCTCAAATGGAATATCCATATAAACTCTAAAACGAATCAGAAAACCTATAGTTGCCTTTATATTCTGCATAATGATATATGATTTCTCAAAATCTCACAAAACAGAAGTAGATAACAATTATATTTATCATTGTTTATATACGAGTATGTTCAGATATGACTAAATATGTCTTGAAATATATCAATATATGATGGAATGATTCGAATTGACATATCATAATAGTCATCCCTCTCTTAAGTAGCTTGGTTTGTGATTGACATTTGTCTAAATATATATTTGTGACAACTAACAATTATAATATATACTTACTAGTTTCCAAACAGATATAGAGATATAATGACTTGGATTATCTTGAAATGTTATTTATGTTAGAGGTATCTTTTAGTTTCCTATTGATTTATTAATAATTCTACTATTATTATGTTCTGAGTTTTAATCTCAAATGGAATATTTATATAAGCTCTGAAATAAATCAAGATATCTATAGTTGATATTATATTCCTCATAATGATATATGATTTCTCAAAATCTCTTGAAACAAAGTAGATAACAATTATGTTTTGTCACTATTTATATATGAGTATGTCAAGACATGTCTTGAAATATATTAATATAAGAGGGAATGATCCAAATTGAGATACAACAATGGTCATCCCTCACAATCTTTGAGTTTTTTTTTGTGGTAAGCATCTACTAGGAAATTATTTATGATTCTGCTATTAATATGTTTTAAGTTTGATCTCAAATGGAATATCCACATAGGCTTTGAAATGAATCAGGATACCTCTAGTCGCTTGTATATTCCATATAATGATGTATGATGTCTCCAAATCTCTCAAAACATAAGTAGATAACAATTGTGTTTGTCTTTGTTTATATACAAGTATTCTAGACATGACTAGATATATCTTGAAATATATCGATACATAATGAAAAAAATCCAAATGAAGATACCACCAATGTCATCCCTCTCTTGAGTAACTTGATTTGTGGTTGACATTTGTCCCAACATATGTTCGTGACAAATATGAATTATAATATCTACTAACTTGTTTCCAAACAGAATAAACATGTCCTAAAATATATCAATATAAGATAGAATGATCCGAATTGAGATACCATAATAGTCCTCTCTTTCTTGAGTAGCTTGGTTTATGGTTAGCATTTGCCTAGACATATGTCACTAATAAACATTAATTGTAATATCTATTGACTTGTCTCCAAACAGATATAGAGATGAAGATAGTCTTGAAATACTCTTTATGTTGGACATATCTTTGAGTTTTCTCTCTTGTGTTAAACATCTGTTAAGAGATATATTCATGATTCTGCTATTAATATGTTCTGAGTTTTGATCTCAAATGGAATATCCATATAAGCTAAGAAATAAATCGAGATACTTATTATATTCCAAATGATGTATGATATCTTGAAATCTCTTGAAATAGAAGTATATAACAATTATATTTGTTACTATTTATATTCGAGTATGTCTAGACTTGACTAGACATATCTTGAAATATATCGATATATGATGGAATTATCTGAACTAAGATACTGCAATAGTCAATCCCTCACTTGAATAGCTTGGTTTGTAGTTGAAATTTTTCCAAATATATATTTAGGACAAATGTCAATTATAATATCTATTGAATTATTTCCAACAGATATAGTGACGAAATGACTTGGATAGTCTTGAAATATTCTTTATGTTAGATATATATTTAGTTTTCTCTTTTGTGGCAAGCATCTATCTAGAGATTTATTCATAATTCTTCTATTATTTTAATTTTGATCTCAAATGGTCTATATAAGCTCTGGAATAAATTAAGATACCTATAGTTGCCTTTATATTTCATATAATGATGTATGATGTCTCAAAATCTCTCGAAACGGAGGTGAATAATAATTATGATTGTCACTGTTTATATACAAGTATATTTAGATGTGACTAGACATGTCTTGAAATATATCGATAAAAGATAAAATTATCCGAATTAAGATACCATAGTAGTCATTTCTCTCTTGAGTAGCTTGGTTTATAGTTGACATTTGTCCAGACATATGTTCGTGAGAAACATCAACTATAATATCTATTGATTTATTTCCAAACAGATATAAAAATAAAATGACTTGGTTAATCTTAAAATGCTCTTTATGTTAAAGGTATCTTTAACTCCATATGAGGTATTGTATGGTAGGCCATACAGTTCGCCCTTGTGTTGCACTGACATAGAGAGCGAGTTACTTTTGCACCAGAATTGATACAAGAGATTACTGGGAAGATTAATATGATAAAAGAAAGACTTAAGATTGTTCTGAGTCATCAAAAAAGCTATGCGGACCCCCTAATATGTAGTTAGTGATTAAGCATTCTTAAAAGTCACAATTATATTTAGAGTTAAAGGAAAGTTAACTCCAAAGTATATTAGGCCATTTGTGATTATTGTTCGAGTTGGAGGATGATTTGGAGAGCGATAAGGAGGGAAAGACATTTGATCGGTTTGGAGACATGCACTTTAATTTCATTGTTGATGAATTATTATCAGTAATGGAAGAATCTCAAATAACTCTATCTAACTTACCATACTTTGAGAGTGATGCAGACAGAGAGCCCAGTAACCGATTTGAAGATAAACAACCAATATCACTATTGATGACATCTCGTCGATGGTGGACATATCCTACACAACACTACTATTTGAGTTATGCCATCCACCAACCACCTCTATCGATGCTCATGTCCCACTACTATTGCTTATCAACCAGTGAATCCTACAACAACTATCATCCATGCACATCATTGTCTAAAAGCTCATACCAGGATCTGAGTTCTCATATCTAGCTAACTTATGGAGTCAAGTTAGAGTAAGAGCCAGAATTCTTTCGACCTCGCTAAGCTTGAGGTCGATATTTATAAAGACCCATTCATTGTACAATAAGATACAATGTATAGGAGACAATTGTAATTTGAAGCGGAGTCATGTTAGGCTCAGAAGAAGAAATTAAGTGCTTACGGAACGTAATCTGATGGATGAAGATGAAGATCGTGCCAAACTGAGATTTGATTTTTCTAAACCCTCATTCTCTTTCTATTTTATTTTGTTTTGCTTTATTTTATTTCTACTTATTTTAGTATTTTATTTTCTCTCATGTTTGTTGCTTGCATTTATGAGTTTGGTGCTACATTAAGGACAATATAGAGTTTAAATGTGAGAGGAAGGCTTAGGCTTAGGTTGTTAGGTTTTCTGTTTTAATTAGTTTTTAGGGCCTAATTCTAATTTTTTGTTTCATTTTTAGTTGTGTTTTGAGTCTTAGGTATCTTTCTAGGTTCTATGATGAGAAATGAATGTTAATTTTTATAGTTTGGTGGATGATAAGTACTACTATTAATTCTTGATTTTCATTCTATGGTTGATATGCTTTGATTATAGTGGTACTCATATTTTTCTGAACAATAGCCAAGTCATGTGAATAGAGAATAACATGCATGATTAGTTAGTCTTATGGTTTTATCTTGATTATTATCTAATTTCTACGAATAAGAGCAAGGAGTTAGAACTCTTCTAGAGGTTTCATTAAGGCGAACGACCGATCGAGTAGCAACAATTAAATGATTAAAGCACTTAGGTTTTGAGCATCGCAGCCAAATGAGCCTATTCCTTTCTTATATCTAAGGACATCCCCTTTGTTAGTCACTTTGAGTCTACACATAATCCTTTTTGTTTGATTGCCATAGTTGCCTTAACCTAGCCTAAATATATTTATCTTTACCCTTAGTTCTATATATTAGATAGAGTAAGGGACATTAGGAGTAGCTTTGAAGAATATAGTTCGGTTCGAAAGATAAGTGTGGGAGAGTCTTTACTGTCACTTAAGGAAGGTTTTAAGAAATATTGGGGAAATTATTCAAAATAAATATAAGAGATAAGTAATAAAAAAA